>JASANE010022167.1:0-70976 GCA_030248225.1 Trileptium ribeirensis | reverse complement strand
CGCACAGCAGTTTTACAACACTCTTGGTGTGTTTCTTACAAATTTATAAAAATCTAAAAAACATTAAACATTTTAACTAACCGTAATTATGCAACCATCAAACAAAAAATATTTTTGATATTGATTATAAAAAATTTAAAAGGCAGCGGTTGTATATCAGTTTTGTGCGTTATACTCACTCCAACAGAAAAAATTTACGGTAGCAGTCAGTTATAATAACTGAATATCTCGTGATACTCAAAATTAATCTCCACGACTTTGTTTCTAAGCTAGTGCTTATTACACGTAGCGATTAGCAATTTCAATACATCAATAAATAAATTATTTTTTCCACATAACTAGAAACAAACGACGTTCAGCCTACCAAATATTAGTAAGTAAGGTTACCTAAATAGTACATTCAGTAATTGTACTGAATGTGAGTCAATCAATTCTGAACGTACTGTAAACAATTCACGTAACGCATCAAAGTATATGACATAATAACTGAGTTGAGAGACAGCTTACTACTGACTAAAAGCTGAACGTATATTACTGTCTTTCAGTTGTATGGACTTACCTAGTCAAATGTCAATGTGCCTACTTAGAATAACATAGCAACAAGTGCCATATCTTATTTATAATAGTACAGTGTGGGCTAGGATTGAAAATACCGCGTGACTGTAAACCTCAAACTTAATTACAAAGGTGGGAGGATACGGCAAAAATCTTTATTTTTTCAACTAAAGAATATTGTAAATATAAATTACCCAGGGCTAGTTATGTAATTAAATGCTCGGTATATGCCAGGCCTTATATGCTGTATATGACAGGCTGTATATGCTGATAATTGATCGAAATATCTTTTTCAATCAATACAATACTGCGCGAATATTGTCTGCACATCCAGGCAGTAATATCTCATTGTGAACCACTCATTGTGAACCAGTATAGAAAATTAATTTCAATAATTCTGTAAGAGGTAATATTTCATCAAAACTGAAAATGTTTGTTACTAAAATGGACAAAAAGCCAGTATTTTTGACTGTGAAGTTGCTAGCTTCCTCTAGATTACAGTCTTTAATAGCAAACCAAAGATATAAGCTGACACAAATAATCAAAGACATTCAGAGTTTGTTTTTTTACAATATTTTAACGACTGTTCAGGATTATGTTGTTTGCTATGTTAGTTTTTGCATTTCGCGAGATTTGCGTGACACCACAGCTATATGTGGCAGTACGGCGATCGAAAAGTATGCTAGCGCCGTCAATGATGATTATTTATTGCTGCCATTTTCGACATAAAAATCAACAATTAATGATATGTATTATAGATCATAGGTTTTCATAGGGGAGAAGGCGAAGCATAGTACACGCAATTTTCCCTTACAGCCCTCATTTTGAGTTAGGCCCCAACTTTCGAATAGCGTGCTGCGCCCCTGTTTGCAAATATTTTACGCTAATATACATATTTACTGAAGCTTTCGTTTGATTTTTTGTGCGTTGAATCTTTAACTTCTACCGGAAATCTTTAATATTATAATCCTGAACGTAAAGCATAATGTAATGTTCTAATCTAATGCGGCGTTCACGTTATAATGTCCCCAACGTTTGGAGCCTATGTACACCACACAGCGTCACGCACGCTGTTGACAACAAGATGTCTTAGACACCCCATGTTTTTAATAATTTTTTCAAAGGTAGCTAGTTGCGCGTGTTACCACTTCTCGACAGTGCCAGGCACACCGTGTCTTCTGGCTGTTTTTTGACAGTGTTCGGAATTATTTAAGAAATGTTCAGATGGGCAAGATACTAATATCGACCGTTTAGAAAAAACTACACAGCACAGTAGTCTAATAAACCGGATTAGCTACAAACGGTGTACGTTATAGTTAATTCGCGCCAAATTGTTAGCTAAGGATGTGTACGATATTGTCAAGAAAAAATGTAGTAGCTAGGGGTATGTCGTACACCCTCGGCAATCGATTTACAGTATGAGTGTCACGCTGACTGTCTATACGGTAGGATCGCGACTACGGGGGGGTGAAGGGTTTTAAACAGCGGGAACATTATGACGTGGAATGCCGCATCAGGAACAGCGCAAAATATAAAGTTGCTATTACACAGGATATGTATTTTCTCACAAATAATAATCATCTTTATATGCAAAAAAACTCTCTTATCAGATGAAATAGAAATTATCTTTATACAGAAGAGCGTAAAATTTATCTTTACCGGATGAAGACACTTCGCTTTGTAAACGGCTTTGTAATGCGAGGCAGTAATTTAATTTTAAACTTATAAACGCCAGAATAACAAAAAGGCTTATCAAACAGGCACTGTTCAACAAAAAATGATCAATTGTGATCGAAGAACGGTATCAGCGCGTCTTATTATCTATCATTTTAATATTTTGTTATCTAATACAACGAGCCTCCGTCAAACCTATGACTAGGAATAAACTCATCATGCGTTAGTTGGTTAGTGCTAATATGTAAATTCTTCTTGAAATCGCGGCATTGTGGGAATAAAACTGGACTTCGATAAACGTATACAAGAAATCGAACTTCGATAGTGTTAATATTTGAAATCGAGTGGAACGAGAATTTTCAATTTTGGCTCTGAAGGGGGGGGGTTGAGGAGGTCCTGTCTGTGTGTGTCTGTGTGTGTATCTGTCGCACCTGGATCTCGATAACGGTTGGGCGGATTTTGATGCAAGATAGCTCATTCGAACCGCAATGGTTGATTTAGGTGCAGTGACGAAGCCCGATTTTTGAATTTTTTCCCGTGGGAAAAGTTATGGGGCAAAATGACGTCATTTCGGCCCATTTTTCGGGCATCCCCTTCAGTTTTTGCGACTTTTCTAAATAAGGATTCCGCAAACTAATAGACCTATTCCATGTAGGTTTTCCAGTGCTTTCCAATGATATATAACAAGTTTTTCAACTACTGCACAATCTGGAGTCTATAAGCTTATAGTTGGCGCCAAATTTCATATTTGGTGGAAAGTCGTGGGAAATGCACCTAAATGTGTGCTTATTGTTGGTTTTAGTGTCTTATAGGTTTTCTGGGCCAACAAGCTCATTGAGAGTGTCAAAAATATTGTGTGGCAAATATTTTTCACACTTCTGCTTCATACTTGGTATGAAAAACGAGATTTTTCTCAAATGTCGGTTTGAATTCTTTAACGTTCTTTTCACGGTCAATTTAGGGTTTTATTGAATTAAATTGTTAGTTGATTGTTTTTGTACTCGCTGTATCATGTTTTGTCTGCTGCATACGTTGGCTATCAAAAGAGGCGGGCGTAACTATGACTCATCACTCACGGTTTATTTAATGCTGCACCTGCGTACTGTGTGTAGGCTTTGTTTGTGTGTGCTTTCTACAACAGACTTCGGGGGATTGTTCTCACCACTCGAATTCTGGCTAGCAAGGGAGCTTCACTAGTTAATCTGAATGTGCTAATGACATGATTATATACATTTGTTCGATTCTTTCTTTGTATATGAAGTATATATTATTGGCTGCAATGTATATTCATTAAAACTGCTCAGTGTCGGCGCATTTACACAGATTTTTGTGAAAGTTATATAGTTAATAGTTGATGATGATTAATAGTAAATATTGATGAATACAATATTAATTGCAACTTCTTTTTATTTTGCACATGAACACTCACTATAAAATTTAAAAGGTTTAAAATTTTAAAGTGTACAAATAATGAATCAAATATTCGTCATAATGTTCCGAACGTTCGAAGTCTGATTTATGCATATTTGGTGTAGGTTTTTTAGGCGAAACAAAGCCATTCTTTCCCTGAAACTTGGTTAAAATTATGCCCCACACATTAAATATTTGCATCATAACCCACAAACCCACACAACAAAAGCATGTCAAGGCATGTAAAATTTATTATCTGAATTTAGAAAGTAGTGAATACCCTCAGAGAGACTTGACAGTCGAGTATCCCTGAAATCGTAGGAAGCAAGCCGAAAAACGACATGTCGGATAAGCCATACATGTATATGAGTATGGCCGAGTGTCATACTTTTATACAACATTTGTCTAATGGAGTCTTGCATTGTGTATTTATGCAATACACACGTAGGAAAGTTCCAAAGGAGATTTAAAATTTCTTAACTACAAGGGGATTATTCAGTAGTATTTCAACTTGTATTACTTCTTACCTATTTAGATTCATATTGTTCTAATGAGCACATGTAAAACAATGTCAGCGCATGGTCCAGTCCCACGACTCCTTTGTAGGGCTAAAGACCGATTGCTCTCTACTCCCTCGGCCCCCGATTAACTCCCTGGTACCTTGGACCTCGAGCATGTATGTGAAAGGGGCAGCCACAGGAGTGTATGTGTTTGATAACGGAATGGCGCAATTACTTTCCGTTGTCTAGGAAGTAGATGTTCATGTGAGTCAGGTGTGATATCAGTGAATGGTCCAGTCCCACGACCCTTTTGTGGAGCTAAAGGCCGATTGCTCTCCACTCCCCCGGGCCCCGATTAACCCCCCGGTACCTTGCACCTCGAGCATGTATGTCAAAGGGGCAGCCACAGGAGTGTATTTCTTTAATAACGGAATGGCGCAATTACTTTCCGTTATCTAGAAAGTAGATGATCATGCGAGTCAGGTGTGATTGGGCTGTGCGTCACCTAGTAATTCCCATGCTCACCGCGCAGAAATTTCTGTCTACTCCTCTGATGTTGCTAACTCTGTAAAGCTCAGGCGCTTCAACTTACCTTGCTCTATTGTCATTCATCCTTCATCGCGTGGATTCTTTGGAAAAATATTTGTATTTCTGGTAATGCCGTTGATGACGTAACTAACTCTTTTAAACTAAAGCTATACTAAACTTAGTAACTAAAGTTATTTTGGCAAGCCTAGTGCTATCAAATATTCCAATAAATTTTCATCATTTAGTCACGCTGCGGTTGCAAAACTATGTTATATTGGCTCAAAAACGATCTCAAATACAAGCCAAACGCTCAATGTAACGATTTATATCATACTTCGGCCATGCATAAAGAACTACTTTAGCTCAAGGTCGTACTGCAAATAATTCTTCTGGATTATTAGCTCTGAAACTATTATAGAGCAACAAAGAAACAAAGAACAATCTTTTTTCTTCGCTCAGGAAACTATACAAGTGCCGTTGAAACCAACCAGCCAACGCCGAATTAGACAGACTTCTTGTGACGCATGTACCATACGCACAATAAACTAGGTATAATTACTGCCGTTCACTCTAACTCAGCTCTGCATGATTTTTGGTAAAGTTTTTTTAGGAAAGTTATAAATTCTAATCTGAAATATATTTGTGCACCATTGATTTTGTGTAGTATAAGCTGTTAGGATACTTTGATATTATTTATTCGTAAAATACGATCTGATCAATTATTTTTGTCTATAATATGGATCGGTAAAATTACATGCAATGCTTATCTAACGTTATGAACATAGCATTGTTTCAAAACTCGATAAACGACTTTTAAAAAGACCATGGCCATTGAATTGGTGGTGGTGGTTGCTAGGGCCCATCACTACAACTGGTCCACAATTTGGGAGCTGCCACCAGATCTTAAGGCGTTGCAACTCCGGCGAATCTGCCTCTGCTAAGATAGGGTATATCAAAAAGTATATTCTGGCATTGTTAGCATTACAGGATAGAGCTGAGGATGAAATCAGGATCCTGCGGGTTCTTCAAGGCTTGACTTATATTAACTTTAATTTTAATTGGTGTTTTAATCGCAAGTTTACGCATGGAATTCGACAGATTTTGTATGGATAACAATTATTCGCAAAGTGCATCGATATACTCTTACATGTGATAGCAGGTATATTGTCATGAAAAGTCGATGTGGTGTGTCGTAAGCTCTTTGAAGCCAATCATAACCGTGCGCCAAAGGGGTAATCTAAACTTTGCAGCGATTATCTGAGAATACAAACATTAAAAAACAGGAAATGTGTGCTTATAATGTTTACGTTATAAAATACTCTGTATGTAGAAGTTTTGTACACACTGGGTGTCTCTGCCACTATCCACTATATCGTGTTGTTGACCCAATACACTGCAAAAACTACGCATGAATTGGATGAAGAAAACAACGATAATTATAATGAGGTTTTTATACCAGATTTAACTTAAACAGTTTAATATACGACACTAAAATTATCAATCATTTGGGGATGCCTCGCATAATTCCATTCGATACAGGTTTAATAGATACATCAAAATGCAGAAGCAATAACATTCACAACAAAGCAGAAAACTAAACTAACCCCAATTAACTTAATTTTTAAAATTTTCTAAAAAATCAGTAGAATTAATTATAGCCTAATAGTTGTCGGAAATGTACAGTATGAATGAACTAACCACCGTTCGAAAGACAATACATGCTCTAAGACCGCACAACATGTTTCTTTTCAGCGATAATTAAAGTCACAGAACCAAAGGTTAGTTAACAAAGCTGAAAAAGAACAACACGTTAGAAAGTTTAATTTATAAATTTTGCACTAGGATTTCGTTGACCGCGTTTAATTAGAGCAAAGATTTAAGCAGTTTGAACATATATCAGTAGTTGTTAAAGGAACCACTTTAGAAACAAGCCATGTACTGTTGATCTAAGACTTAGTGCAACCAAAATCGATTATGGGGAAACAGAACAAAAATTTATTTAGCAAAAAACTAATTTCACGAAACATGATGAAATTAAAATGTTACTGAGGCGTAAAGTTTAATGAATTTTTATAATGCATCTAGTAACACATTATAGGTGTGAATTTAGGATTTTGGCTTGACTTGTCTCCGAACGGTTCTACAACCGAGCCGAGACTGCCATGATGTCTGAAGAGCTTAGCCCAACGTACCTACAGGAGCTGTTGTATACTCTAACAAGCACTTTTGTAAAACAAGAAGCATAATTAATAATAACTAATTTACAATACAATAATCAACTGAACAGTAAGAACTACAGCCGTGGTACACTCGGCTCGACTCTTAAGAGCTATAAAAGCCACTATATGCAGTTCGCTTTGTCGGATTGTATACTACATGTTCTCTGTGATATTATTAAATTGTTTCAGCTTTGTCGAACCTTTCTTTTTATCGAAATATCCGAGCTCAGCCAAGCCGGGTGTTGTTCAGGAAGGGTCGAGCCCAGTCATAGTTTGAATATTTGGCTCTTGTTCACCAGATCACACCATACACTATTAGTATATGCTGTAAATTACAAACTAATAGAGGAAAAAGTCCGTACTAACCATGATTTAACTTGTCCTAATATTACGTTTAAGTTTTATCATGGATTAATTTAGAATTCTCTTGTTGGACTTATGTTCGAACTTATGTTGTCAAGCGTTGTTTTCTCAAATATCGTATTGTCCATATCACCTTTAGCGATCGTTTGTTATATGGTTTGAAAAAAGCGGCAGCGGCCCCCAACCCACTTATACCTAGGTTTAATCTAAGTATTGTATACATAACTCTAACTTAGGCTTAGTATATCAAGAATGGCTTGTTTCTAAAGTGGTTCCTTTAACAACTACTGCAATATGTTCAAACTGCTTAAATCTTTGCTCTAATTAAATTACAGTCAACGAAATCCTAGTGCAAAATTTATAAATTAAACTTTCTAACGTGTTGTTCTTTTTCAGCTTTGTTAACTAACCTTTGGTTCTGTGACTTTAATTATCGCTGAAAAGAAACATGTTGTGCGGTCTTAGAGCATATTATCTAGAACGGTGGTTAGTTCATTCATACTGTACATTTCCGACAACTATTAGGCTATAATTAATTCTACTGATTTTTTAGAAAATTTTAAAAATTAAGTTAATTGGGGTTAGTTTAGTTTTCTGCTTTGTTGTGAATGTTATTGCTTCTGCATTTTGATGTATCTATTAAACCTGTATAGAATGGAATTATGCGAGGCATCCCAAATGATTGATAATTTTAGTGTCGTATATTAAACTGTTTAAGTTAAATCTAGTATAAAAACCTCATTATAATTATCGTTGTTTTCTTCATCCAATTCATGCGTAGTTTTTGCAGTGTATTGGGTCGACAACACGATATCATGGATAGTGGCAGAGACACCCAGTGTGTACAAAACTTCTACATACAGAGTATTTTATAACGTAAACATTATAAGCACACATTTCCTGTTTTTTAATGTTTGTATTCTCAGATAATCGCTGCAAAGTTTTAGATTACCCCTTTGGCGCACGGTTATGATTGGCTTCGGGGAGCTTCTGAGCACACCACATCGACTTTACACGACAATATACCTGCTATCACATGTAAGAGTATATCGATGCACTTTGCGAATAATTGTTATCCATACAAAATCTGTAGAATTCGATGCGTAAACTTATGATTAAATCACCAATTAAAATTAAAGTTAATATAAGTCAAGCCTTGAAGAACCCCGCAGGATCCTGATTTCATCCTCAAGCTCTATCCTGTAATGCTAACAATGCCAGAATATACTTTTTTGATATACCCTATCTTAGTAGAGGCAGATTCGCCGGAGTTGCAACGCCTTAAGATCTGGTGGCAGCTCCCAAATTGCTGGACCAGTTGTAGTGATGGGCCCTAGCAACCACCACCACCAATTAGAATGGCCATGGTCTTTTTAAAAGTCGTTTATCGAGTTTTTAAACAATTCTATTTTCATAACGTTAGATAAGCATTTCATGTAATTTTACCGATCCATATTATAAAAAAAAATAAATTATCAGATAGTATTTTACGAAAAAATAATATCAAAGTATCCTAACAGCTTAATACTGACACAAAATCAATGGTGCACAAATATATTTCAGATTACGAATTTATAACTTTCCTAAAAAAACTTTACCAAAAATCATGCAGAGCTGAGTTAGAGTGAACGGCAGTAATTATACCTAGTTTATTGTGCGTATGGTACATGCGTCACAAGAAGTCTGTCTAATTCGGCGTTGGCTGGTTGGTTTCAACGGCACGTGTATAGTTTCCTGAGCGAAGAAAAAGATTGTTCTTTGTTTCTTTGTTGGCTCTATAATAGTTTCAGAGCTAATAATCCAGTAAGAATTATTTGCAGTACGACCTTGAGCTAAAGTAGTTCTTTATGCATGGCCGAAGTACTGATATAAATCGTTACATTGAGCGTTTGGCTTGTATTTGAGATTGTTTTCGAGCCAATATAACATAGTTTTGCAAACTGGCAGCGTGACTAAATGATGAAAATTTATTGGAATATTTGATAGCACTAGGCTTGCAAAAATAACTTTAGTTACTAAGTTTAGTATAGCTTTAGTTTAAAAGAGTTAGTTACGTCATCAACGGCATTACCAGAAATACAAATATTTTTCCAAAGAATCCACGCGATGAAGGATGAATGACAATAGAGCAAGGTAAGTTGAAGCGCCTGAGCTTTACAGAGATTCAAGCAACATCAGAAGGAGTATCAAGAAATTTCTGCGCAGTAAGCATGGGAATTTCTAGGTGACGCACAGCCCAATCACACCTGACTCGCATGATCGTCTTCTTTCTAGATAACGGAAAGTAATTGCGCCATTCCGTTATTAAAGAAATACACTCCTGTGGCTGCCCCTTGGACATACATGCTCGAGGTGCAAGGTACCGGGGGGTTAATCGGGGCCGGGGGAGTGGAGAGCAATCGGCCTTTAGCTCCACAAAAGGGTCGTGCGGACTGGACCATTCACTGATATCACACCTGACTCACATGAACATCTACTTCCTAGACAACGGAAAGTAATTGCGCCATTCCGTTATCAAACACATACACTCCTGTGGCTGCCCCTTTCACATACATGCTCAAGGTCCAAGGTACGAGGGAGTTGATCGGGGGGCCGAGGGGGTGGAGAGCAATCGGTCTTTAGCCCTACAAAGGAGTCGTGGGACTGGACCATGCGCTGACATTGTTTTAACATGTGCTCATTAGAACAATATGAATCTAAATAGGTAAGAAGTAATACAAGTTGAAATACTACTGGATGACTCCCCCTTGTAGTAAAGAAATTCTAAATCTCCTTTGGAACTTTCCTACGTGTGTCATTTTAGAAATACACAATGCAAGACTCCATTCAACAAATGTTTTATGAAAGTATGACACTCGGCCATACTCATATACATGTATGGCTTATCCGACATGTCGTTTTTCGGCTTGCTTCCTACGATTTCAGGGATACTCGACTGTCAAGTCTCTCTTAGAGGTATTCGCTACTTTTCTAATTTCAGATAATAAATTTTACATGCCTTGACATGCTTTTGTTGTGTGGGTTTGTGGGTTATGATGCAAATATTTAATGTGTGGGGCATAATTTTAACCAAGTTTCAGGGAAAGAATGGCTTTGTTTCGCCTAAAAAACCTACACCAAATATACCATAATGCAAACTTCAAACATTCAGAACATTATGACGAATATTTGATTCATTATTTGTACACTTTAAAATTTTAAACCTTTTAAATTTTATAGTGAGTGTTCATGTGCAAATTAAAAAGAAGTTGCAATTAATATTGTATTAACAAATATTTCCTATTATTAATCATCATCAACTATTAACTATATAACTTTCACAAAAATCTGTGTAAATGCGCCGACACTGAGCAGTTTTAATGAATATACATTGCAGCCAATAATATATACTTCATATACAAAGAAAGAATCGAACAAATGTATATAATCATGTCATTAGCACATTCAGATTAACTAGTAAAGCTCCCTTGCGAGCCAGAATTCGAGCGGTGAGAACAATCCCCTGAAGTCTGTTGGAGAAAGCACACCAAGCAAAGCCTACACACAGTACGCAGGTGCAGCATTATATAAACCGTGAGTGATGAGTCATAGTTACGCCCGCCTCTTTTGATAGATAACGTATGCAGTAGACAAAACATCATACAACGAGAACAATGAACTAACAATTTAATAAATCAATAAAACCCTAAATTGACCGTGAAAAGAGCGTTAAAGAATTCAAACCGACACTTGAGAAAAATTTCATTTTTCATACCAAGTATGAAGCAGAAGTGTGAAAAATATTTGCCACACAATATTTTTGATACTCGCAATGAGCTTGTTGGCCCAGAAAGCGCCATATAAGACACTAAAAGCAACAAAAAATACACAATTAGGTGCATTTCCCACGACTTTTCACCAAATATGAAATTTGGCGCCAACTTTAAGCTTATAGACTCCAAATTGGGAAATAGTTGAAAAACTTGTTATATATCATTGGAAAGCCCTGGTAAAGCTACATGGAATAGGTCTATTAGTTTGCGGATATCTCGTTTACTTATTGAGAAAAGTCGCAAACACTGGAGGGGTTGCCCAAAAAATGGGCCAAAATGACGTCATTTTGCCACAAAACTTTTCCCACTGGAAAAAATTCAAAAATCGGACTCCGTCATTACACCTAAATCGACCGTTGCATCAAAATCCGCCCAACCATTATCGAGATCCAGGTGCGACAGATACACAGAGACACACACAGATAGGACCTCCTCAACCCCCTGCCAGAGCCAAAATTGAAAATTCTCGTTCCACTCGAATTCAAATATTAACACTATCGAAGTTCGATTTCTTGTATACGTTTATCGAAGTCCAGTTTTATTTGCACAATGCCGCGATTTCAAGAAGAATTTACATATTAGCACTAACCAACTAACGCATGATGAGTTTATTCCTAGTCATAGGTTTGACGGAGGCTCGGTTGTATTAGATAACAAAATATTAAAATGATAGATAATAATACGCGCTGATACCGTTCTTCGATCACAATTGATCATTTTTTGTTGAACAGTGCCTGTTTGATAAGCCTTTTTGTTATTCTGGCGTTTATAAGTTTAAAATTAAATTACTGCCTCGCATTACAAAGCCGTTTACAAAGCGAAGGGTGTTCATCCGGTAAAGATAAATTCTACGCTCTTCTGTATGAAGATAATTTCTATTTCATCTGATAAGAGAGTTTTTTTGCATATAAATATGATTATTATTTGTGAGAAAATACATATCCTGTGTAATAGCAACTTTATATTTCGCGCTGTCCTATGCGGCATTCACGTTATAATGTTCCCGCTGTTTGGAACTTTTTACCCCCCCCCCGTAGTCGCGATCCTACCGTATAGACAGTCAGCGTGACACTCATACTGTAAATCAATTGCCGAGGGTGTACGACATACCCCTAGCTACTACATTTTTTCTTGACAATATCGTACACATCCTTAGCTAACAATTTGGCGCGAATTAACTATAACGAACGCCGTCTGTAGCTAATGTGGTTTATTAGTCTACTGTGCTGTGTAGTTTTTTCTAAACGGTCGATATTAGTATCTTGCCCATCTGAACATTACTTAAATAATTCCGAACACTGTCAAAAAACAGCCAGAAGACACGGTGTGCCTGGCACTGTCGAGAAGTGGTAACACGCGCAACTAGCTACCTTTGAAAAAATTTATTAAAAACATGGGGTGTCTAAGACATCTTGTTGTCAACAGCGTGCGTGACGCTGTGTGGTGTACATAGGTTCCAAACGTTCGGGACATTATAACGTGAACGCCGCATTAGATTAGAACATTACATTATGCTTTACGTTCAGGATTATAATATTAAAGATTTCCGGTAGAAGTTAAAGATTCAACGCACAAAAAATCAAACGAAAGCTTCAGTAAATATGTATATTAGCGTAAAATATTTGCAAACAGGGGCGCAGCACGCTATTCGAAAGTTGGGGCCTAACTCAAAATGAGGGCTGTAAGGGAAAATTGCGTGTACTATGCCTCGCCTTCTCCCCTATGAAAACCTATGATCTATAATACATATCATTAATTGTTGATTTTTATGTCGAAAATGGCAGCAATAATAGATATTTGTGACGGCGCTAGCATACTTTCGATCGCCGTACTGCCACATATAGCTGTGGTGTCACGCAAATCTCGCGAAATGCAAAAACTAACATAGCAAACAACATAATGCTGGACAGTCGTTAAAATATTGTAAAAAAACAAACTCTGAATGTCTTTGATTATTTGTGTCAGCTTTGCTGTGCTTTGGTTTGCTATTAAAGACTGTAATCTAGAGGAAGCTAGCAACTTCACAGTCAAAAATACTGGCTTTTTGTCCATTTTAGTAACAAACATTTTCAGTTTTGATGAAATATTACCTCTTACAGAATTATTGAAATTAATTTTCTATACTGGTTCACAATGAGTGGTTCACAATGAGATATTACTGCCTGGATGTGCAGACAATATTCGCGCAGTATTGTATTGATTGAAAAAGATATTTCGATCAATTATCAGCATATACAGCCTGTCATATACAGCATATAAGGCCTGGCATATACCGAGCATTTAATTACATAACTAGCCCTGGGTAATTTATATTTACAATATTCTTTAGTTGAAAAAATAAAGATTTTTGCCGTATCCTCCCACCTTTGTAATTAAGTTTGAGGTTTACAGTCACGCGGTATTTTCAATCCTAGCCCACACTGTACTATTATAAATAAGATATGGCACTTGTTGCTATGTTATTCTAAGTAGGCATATTAACATTTATGATAAGTTCATACAACGAAAGACAGTAATATACGTTCAGCTTTTAGTCAGTAGTAAGCTGTCTCTCAACTCAGTTATTATGTCATATACTTTGATGCGTTACGTGAATTGTTTACAGTACGTTCAGAATTGATTGACTCACATTCAGTACAATTACGAACGCACTATTTAGGTAACCTTAATTTACTGATATTTGGTAGGCTGAACGTCGTTTGTTTCTAGTTATGTGGAAAAAAATAATTTATTTATTGATGTATTGAAATTGCTAATCGCTACGTGTAATAAGCACTAGCTTAGAAACAAAGTCGTGGAGATTAATTTTGAGTATCACGAGATATTCAGTTATTATAACTGACTGCTACCGTAAATTTTTTCTGTTGAGTGAGTATAACGCACAAAACTGATATACAACCGCTGCCTTTTAAATTTTTTATATCAATATCAAAAATATTTTTTGTTTGATGGTTGCATAATTACGGTTAGTTAAAATGTTTAATGTTTTTTAGATTTTTATAAATTTGTAAGAAACACACCAAGAGTGTTGTAAAACTGCTGTGCGCGGTAAAATTAAACAGCTTAAGATTATAAAAAAATTGTAAGGTATTTTTCACGTTCAGATTTTGAAGAAAATCTTTCTTTATAAAATGAGTTTGTATTGTCTGTGTACTTTTGAAGAACAAAACATAAAAAAATACAAACTGCTTGTCACTGAAAAATACTAACTACAACTTTTGTGATAACATAAAACAGAACTATAATGAGATATCAACTCGTATACTGCATAAATCTAAAATATAGAGTTAACTCTTTTAGTATCAGCTAGCCCTAAGAATCTTTATCAATAGCCCAGTTTCGTGCCAAGTTATAAACTGATAAATTCATTTCTATAATTATTTTCTAATTTTTTACCGGATGATTTTGTGTTCGCTGCAGCTTTTTAGCAGCCATAACGATGTAGCTGTTTGATAAAATTTTGACCGAGAAAGTTGAATACTCGATCCACGCGATAAATTCATTAAAGCGAAACTCATGCAACAACTATATGTCCTAATTTTTCTTCTTTCAATACATAACATTCAGGTAGCACTAACCCGTACTTGGTTCTTTGAAAAATTTTATTCCTCGTAGTAATCGCCGGCCAGGGTGACTTGTAGAAGGATTCCATCTGAAAGACAGAGTCTCACGTTCCAGTAAATTTAGTGCTGCCTTGGCAGCATGTTTTTCTAACCAATTAATTTGCAAAAAATATTCCAAATCTCTTCGCCGCTATCAAGTTTTGATACCGATTTCGTGTTTTACCCGATTGGGGATAATGCATAAACGTATATTTTTAGAGTAACTCTGCAGTGCAATATCGGCAATTAAACCCAACCCGATTCTGCGTTAATGTATTTTTTATTACATATACTTTATATGAATTAGACATGTGTCAAATTTTCAGTCTCGCACGTTAACGACGAATCGCCACGTTAAAGCGGGAAGCGATTGCCTATGCAAGAGTTGTGGGAAGCACCACTGCTCCAATTGACGGTGGGAAATTGCCGACCGCACAACCCGAGATTAAACTCATAGTGACCTCAAAAGCCATCATGATTTGTAAAAACCGATACTGAATCACAAACCCTTAATACGCCCATAAATTCAGAATTTCATTCGATTTTTCGCTAACTTTGAAAACTCAAATCCTAGTGCAGGAACTCATACCCTGCGATCGAATTGAATTGTTGCAAATTTCGTTTTGAAAAAGTTCTGCTTTTTAAAATGCCTATCGAGTTTCCGTATGGGTTATTCAGCATTCCCGGATGAATTTTATGCAACAGTGACGTCATAAACAAATCTTTCCAACAGCTGAGCTTGTTGTGTTCGCAAACAAAATAAGCTTAATTCAAATTCAATAAATATTTATTACCAAAAATATCAGTGATTTTAGTTGAATTTTTGCGAACACAATATGACTACATTTAAGTCGCACAGCTGTGTTGCGCAAACAGGTTTGTGCCGGATTTAAATGATCAAAAAGCGTTCCGTAATAATTTTTTTAGGAAATTACAAAATAGGAAGGTTGGTGGGGTCACCCTAAGTTTAGTAACTAATAATAATTATTAAAACCAGTATTTAAAATTTGGATTATTAAGACCGGTTTATAATATACAAACATTTCGCGGAAATCTTTAAACGACTCTACATTTATAAGTTTGTCGCGCCTACGACTGCAAAAGTTCAGACATCATTGCCTGGCAGCTCTTACGTCCCAGGAATTTATGCTGCAATAACATTATAAAAGTTAATTTGTGTTAACAACTACACTCACATTGTTTATGCTAAAATTAAGCAATATCATGCTGTATTTTTAACATAACTACTCTAAATATCTTTCAGCTTCGGAGTTATGCTAATCGTTATCTGTTAATTTATTATATTTGTTTAGTATAACTATGGTAACTTTGCAGAAGAATTATGCTACACGGAGACCTAAAATATTCTACATAAAATAAGCTTTAAAATTTAAACTAATAAAGCTTATAATCCTAAAATTTAAGCATATTATTGTTAAATAAAATGTAGCTTGTTTAGTTTTGTTTTGAAACAAAGGTTAAAATAGCATAACTTTTCTTGTTACACAGCTTATATAGTTAAAGTCATGCATCGAAATGCAAAATTAACTGTATTACTAGTCAGCTGTAGCACAGGTAGGCGTGCGTTAAGAGATTTGTATGCACGGTTGTGTTATTTAAGTCGTTCAAACTGGTGCTAACGCACTCGTGTAAAGTCGCCACAACCGGTCGTACAAATCAATTAACACGCCGGATGGCTGTGCTACAACTATTACTTAAATGTATCATTAATACAGCTCAAAGTTAAAGCATAAAATTTTGCTAAATTTTTGAAAAATGCATATTTAATAAAATAAGCTTAATTACACCACATTATTATTATGCATAAAGCAATGCTAAATATTAAGCATAAGTATTTCCAGTGTGCAGGCAAGTCCACAGAGGTTACAATGTATAGTCGTATGGAAGTAGAAAAAATTCTATGTGCAATGTAAGTTGTAGCGATTTGTTTTCTATTGTCGATTTAAATAGTCTGAGAGATAGTGTTAGAGTTTGTTGATTATACATAGTGTAGTGCTTGTAATTTGTAAAAACGTATGTTGTAGGCGGGCATGTGAACGTCTTTGCATTTTTGTTATGTCAAATTTGAGAAGCAAAGTTCACATTTGAGCAATCAAGCTCGTAAATAGCTAATTTTAGGTTTTACCAATATTGCGGTATCCATTTTCTCGTTACGCAAAACAAATCATTGCTGTCTCAAAGACATATAAATTCACAACGGTCTCGTTATGACGTATAAAGCTACATTTTAAGGTTTCTCTAATACCGTCATGGTTGTAAACGCATGAAATTATCCAAGAAATAAAACTTATGTATCTGCGTCAAAACACCCAGAAAACTGTTATCTTTAATAATTGCATTTCTTAGCTTTCATTTTCTCTGTTACACTACCCATAAATTGATTGACATTTCGAAAACTTTAAGTGTGTTTCATGTATATAAAATTATGTCATCCAGAGACTATAAAATATCAAACTATTTCCTTTCCATATTTTTCATGCAATTCAATTAAATACTGTTGAAATTAGAATACATCATAATTCATGATGAAGGAATTGAAGTTGCATGACACAGCTTATTACATTATATATCCAGTTTATTGTATACCCGTGAGTAAACAGAAAATGTTTATGTGTATATTTAGCATTGCTTATAGCTTAGTAAAAGTCTAGTATATGTATGCTTAATTTGTAGCACAAATATGCTATTTACAAACTTTTAAGAAATAGCATAAATATACAAATAGCAAACATACAGCAAAATATAATACTTACTATTAAGATTTAATAACTAACATTTAAGCATAATTTATGGCGTTTTCATCTTTGTAGCGAAAACAAACTCACTTTGTATTTAGCAATACTACGCTTTAATTTTAAGATTTTAAACTTAATTTCTTTAAATTTTTAGGTCCTCGTTTTAAATATTTTAGGTCTTTTAAAGCTTTAGGTTCAGCTCTTGTCTTAATTGTTTTAGGTCTTTTTAAAAGCATTATAGCAGCTGCTTTAGTTATTAAGCAGGTTTTAGGTCTTTATATTTTTATGGTGGCTGATGTTATTACAATCTGTAATAGAATTGCTCTTAAATTAAGATCAAAATTTAATAAAAATTAAAATCCTAATCTCGCAGCTATATAACAACAGCCTGTGTTCAAAAATGCACCAACAGTTATTCTAAGTAAATAGCACGTTTTCACTTTTTCTCGATGAGGTAATTACTCGTATTCACGTTTTCAGACAGTTCCTTCTTTCGAGAGAGATGTATGCCCCTGTGCTTAAGACACATGAACCCGCATTGAATATATAAATACTTTAATAATGATAATAATAATTATTATTATTTATATTATAGTAAATACAGAAATCTAATTACATCTATACAATCCAAGCACCATCAACGTTTTTGAACGCTCAAAAACGACAATGTACTTTCAGTAATTAGCAAATAGGTGCAGGTATACATATATATTTGCCGATATTAGTAGCAAATTTTTACATTTTAAAAATTCCAGATACCGATTTAAATACATACAAACAATAATATTTAGCCTATGATTCATAAATATGATTTCATCGATTATTAATTACTGAACAAACAGTTTGATATATCATTTGTTATGCGTTCTGACATGTTTATGTTATTGCAGTGCTCTATATATCATTGATGTCGATGTAATTTTGTTCCGGATTTTGACAAGCTTTACAGATATAATAACACGTGGGTGGTTTTTCTATAATACTGTAGCGAGCGATTTGTTACACGATATATTACAACTGTGTAAGTTGTACAAAATTTTCATGATGAATACTGGAAGTTTTTCGTTAGTCGTCCCAATTTGGGGGATGATACTAGTTCCAACTTTTGTCCTTTTCAGTATTCAAACTTTCGTGTTTGTCAATTCAACTTTTGTCGAGCACTTCCCACTTCGGTTCTGCCCCCCCTCCTTCAATTTGGTTCTATAATCCACACAACTTTTAGGCAAAATTTTGACAAAAAAGTTTTCTTTTCTACGCATCTTTCTAATGTGTTCACTTCCTGAAAAAAATCATAATGGTTGCTGCTGCAGCTGTTGTTCAGTTTACTCAAAAATCAACAGCAACAAAAAATATTAACAGTTAAAAACGACCAAAATACATGGCTGAATATGTTTCAATTAGAATTGACAGCGTTGGAAATACAGTGAAAAATTCGAACACAGAACGACCACAAAAAAAGCGCCGTCATGTGGGTTGGAACCAGCATTATATGTTGCTAAACTTAATGTATCAGTTGTGCAAGAACATTTAAATCCTTTCAAACAGAATTGAGATTTAACTTTAATTTCCACAAAAATTTCAAAGCTCTTATAATGAAATATAACTTTTATGCATTTACCTTAAGATGTGTGCAGCAGGGCCGGATTTTGTCACTGTATTCAGCGGCTCTAAAGCCATGCTAGGCTAACCGCGATTAGCCAGTGTAACATTTTTGGTCCGAGCCAGACCCTACAAATATATTTAGCTAATAGTAAAGCGAGGCTGATAAATTGTCACAAGGGACGGAATCGGTTGTAAAAGCCAGAAATATATGACGACAATGTAAAATCGCGAAAAAAATAGAAATTGGTGATATTTATGGTCATATATTTGTAAAACATTCTTCCAGTTACAATAGCATAATTTTCATTTATAAAAGAGCGTGTTTCATATAGCTACTAGGATTGCTTCTAAAAGGCGCATAAACAAAATTTTTGAAAATAGCGATATTTACGTATTTATTTTACCTGCGTTTATGAGTCTGGCGCTAATTACTATTAAACCTGCCTTTTTTAAGCCTAGAGCGAGATATTTTCCTTGTAACACAATCTGCTAAACTGAATGTAATAAATATTTTTTCAGTAGTCCCTCTCGGCTATCAAACCCTGAAACATAGCCACTCCTGGCTCGTACAAACATACTAGCATAGCTTAGCTATTTATTTTACTTATGAAGGGCCGGTTGTGGCTATGCCCTTTTGTCCCTCTCACAAAATTATAAAACGTTACAGTTTAAGCTTAAACACCTTTTTGTTATGCGCGGAAAAAGTATATACTTTTTATTATTGTATAAAAGTAGAAACGGTAGTTAAGATTTCGCAACTTCTTGAGGATTAATTATTCAATAAATTTCGATTTACACCTTACATAGAGGAAAGACTGCTGTTATTTTTAGACTTTTGTGATACAATATGACTTAAAATTTACTAAGAAGTTAGATATAACAATCTTGTTGATGTTTCCGTTTTTAGAGCTAACTCAGAATTTATAGTACAGCTGCGAAAATTTGAGCAATCATTGTCGCAGCAAGCCGAAATCACTTCAATTAAATGTATCATTTCATTTTTGAGAGTAACGAAAACATGCTTTCCAACAAGACGCATAAGCAGTGTGTTAAGTTTGTGCGTCAAACGTTGACTTCATGTATTATACAAATGAATTCGAAAAGCGTAGAAATCCGACAGGCTTAAGGAAGCATTCAGTATGAAAAATCAAGACATTTCATTCAATTTCAGCGAATAGAATGTATATACATATAATCATACACTTATGCGCAATCTTAACGACGCAACTGCTTGTAAAATTGATAGGAACCAATATGTTCTAAATAATTTCATAAATAATGACATAGTTATAATATTTAAAAGTTTGTAGTTGGAAACAAATAACACACGCAGGATTTTGTACAGGAATTGCCTCAAGAATATGCTGAAACACCTTAGTTCACCGTCCATCGTTCTACATACAATGCTGTGTATGTAATTTAATATTTTCGAAATTTATGTCCACGAATTTTTTCAAAGTTATTTGTTAAACACTGAAGTTTTTAAATGTGTCAAAAAATTTAAATTAGAATGTTTTCCCCGAAGATCTATTTCTAGTGTTTATGCGGAAACCACACTAACTTTAGTGCTGAGATATGATAAAACTGACAATAATTTCACTTTTAGTTCTCTATATAAAATGAGTTCGTTGTAAATTCATGTCCTGAAAGATGAAGTGAAATCTGCTGGTTTTAAAACGAGTTTTTGAATGGACTCGTTTTAAAACGACTGACTTTAAAACGACTCGTTTTAAATTGACTTGTAGCTATAATTATAAAATCTTTTGTATTAAATATTGCTAAGTTTATTTGATGTGAACCGTTGGTTTTAACTTGATTGATAATATGATAGTGGCAACTCGATTACAATTCATTTGTCAAATGGAGTGAGACCAAGTCCACGAACGTGAAATAAAAATCAGTTTTGTTTTCAAAATGTAATGAAATCGAGACAATCAAAATCTTGTAAAAAAACGTTTTTGAAAACGAAAAATGGAATTTATTACATCCTTCATTTTTACAATATCTCTGCACACATCATAGTTCCCACATTAGCATAAACCGTGTTAAAATATTCAGATAATAAGTTGTGCTTCAACACTCAATAAAACATAGATATAACAATTAGATATATCTTACTGGTATTTTACTGTACCCCGACGATGCTGGGCACTATAACCATCTGAATTTGGCTCGTCCATTCGTCATGATCGGTAGCTGCACACATCAATGTAGAAAACACGCAGCGAGACCATCTACGCCAAGGAACGACACCGAATGCGGACTCCATCATGTGCTTGACAGATCGTGCACAAATCTCGAATGCTATTCTTGGTAGCTTCCAACAGATGGTAGCAGCAGATGGTGAAAAAAGAAGTGCCATCTTAAAGAACCGCCCAGGTTTTATGCGCAGCATATGACTAAGACTGTTGAGACGCCGCCGCTTTATTGTATCACCTCACCAACTGTGTGCATTGTCAGACACCGCCATCAAATATCCTCGTTAGGAATATGATCTCTAAGCGAGACACCAAGGATACGGGTGAAGAAAACTGTCTCGATCACATTGAGTCGCCGACCGTCGCTTTCTCTCACCACCTACGTTTCGCTGGCACGTAGGAGGCAATGCGCGAGTAAACTTATGGTGGCCCCGCCGACCATCCTATTTTGTACTTTTGGATAAAATTTGTACCGGAAAGCTTTTTGGTCAATTGAAATTCGGCGTAAAACTGTTTGCGAACACAGCGCTCGCGATTGAAATCTAACCATTTTGTGTTCGCAAAAACTGAAGTAAAATTACCCAAATTTTTGAGAACGAAAATTTGTCGATTTAATTATGACGTCACTTTTGCATTAAATTTGTTCGCGAACACTGTATAATCCAAATTTAAATGATAATGTAGTATGGAACACAATTTCTGCAAACTGAAATCGCCGAAATTCTGTTCGAACACAAGGTCTAATTTCTGGCACTTAAATTTGATTTTGCCAATTTTCGGTTAGCGAAAAATGGAATGAAATTAAGCCTGTTTTCCGTAACATGGGTTTGCGATTCGATACCTGTAATGACAGAATAGGTCGGTTGGCGGAGTCATCTTAAATTTACTCATGCACAAGTCATAGCTGCCTCTCGCATGTGTTTTAGCTTTGTTTGCAGCATAATGTCTCTGCGCCACCACAAGCATTTATTAACGCATGCGAAAGCTCCAGATGCCGTAGCAGCTCTATTGGCGATCTCCTACGATGTCACACCTGTATCGTTGACCAATGGTCCTAGGTATGGGAACTCTTCCAACGCATGAAGCAGCTGGGCGTCCACCGGAGTACTGCTGCAGCAGGAGCCGCAGATTACGTTAGCCGTTTCGTCACGGCGTATATTAAGACCAACCAGCTTAGCTGAAGCGCTGAGCCTCAGCAGCGTAGCGGCCGAGTTGGCTGGCAATGCTACATCGTTGGCGATGTCCAGGTGGCTGACATTGGAACCTTCGCTGAGAACTATTCCATCCTTCAGGTTATCAAGGCTGTTTCTGACTGCCCAAACCAAGACGTAGCTTAAAAGAGTGGGCGACAATGTAGAGCCTTGCCTTACATCGGTATTTTTAGAAAAGCTGCTGATGTGGAGTTGTAGCCACGTACAATAGCTTCAATGCTACGGTATATCGTCTTAATCATCCAAACTTACTTATTAAAAAAACCACCTGCGTCCATAACGGTGAACAGTCAGTAGGGATCGGCTGAGTCGATGGCAGCTCAGAGGTCGACAAAAGCCACCAGCGTAGTGCGACGAAATTCTTGGCTGGTTTGCAGTAGCTCGAAGGGTCTAGATTTTGTCCGTACAGCTGCGTCCAGCGCGAAAACCGTCCTGGTCTTCACGTTTGAAGGCCTCACAGCAAAAGCGGAGCCTATTCATAACAACAATTTCCAAGATTTTAAGCGTAATCCGAAACAGCGAGATGGCCCGATAGTTTTTGCATTGCGTAAGATCATTCTTGTTAAAAAAGATAAAAGCACCGCGGTGTTCCATTCTATGGAAAATTGCCTGAAACTTTCTCCAGTGCAGATAACACTATCTCCGGCACCGCTTTGAAGGCCTCTGATGGCAGTCATTCAACGCCTGATGCTTTATCAGCCTTGAGCTCATTAATATCGTCCGGAGATGTAGGCCGTATTTCAGGGCAATTGATATTGTATTCGCCGTGGTATTCTAAATCATCGATTTCGATGATATCATCCGGCGTATTTGCATTCAGGAGTTGTTCGAAATGATCGTTCCATCGCTCCAATCGCTTTGATTGATTGCGGATAATGCTGCTGTTGGAGTCATGCACTGTTTCATTGATTGCACCAGACCGTTCAGAAATTTCGCAGATTTTGCTGAAAAACTTTTTGTTGTCACCCACGCGATTGTCATGATTAAGCTCGTCAGGGACACGCAACCAATAGGCATCGGAATCCTCTTAAGGTTGTTATAAGCAAGACGCTTTAGAATCGGTCGCAGCTTGTCGCCGTTGGCAACTTTAGCTTACTAAGCCAGCTTCAACGGGGCGTCCGGCAAGCAGATAACTTTTGTTGTCACCCACGCGATTGTCATGATTAAGCTCGTCAGGGACACGCGACCAATAGGCATCGGAATCCTCTTAAGGTTGTTATAAGCAAGACGCTTTAGAATCGGTCGCAGCTTGTCGCCGTTGGCAACTTTAGCTTACTAAGCCAGCTTCAACGGGGCGTCCGGCAAGCAGATAACTTTATTCTTTGAACGACCTTTCACGGCGCTTTGTGATTTCAGCAGCATAATGTCGCGAATTTTATTCCAGATTGAATCAACGTTCAAATTAGGTTTCCGGGCATAGAGCGCTTCAAAGCGATTGTTAAAGGATTAATAACCAAAGATAATAGATAGTATGTATTTATAAGATGGCAATAGCAAGTATCTTATGTCAACGGATTATATGTGTGATTTCGACACAAATCAGTATATATTTATCAAAATTTGTGTGCTCAAAAGTCCAACGGTATCTGAAAAGAAATATATAGCTTCTAAAAATGAATTAGAGTAAATAAATTGCAATACATCAGCGTTGTTTTGATTTTACTTCTCGATAGCTTGAAATGCTGTGCTACTGTGTCGCTAGCGCAGTAGATCTTGGCTTGTTGTTCACATATTGAACGTCATCTATTTATATTAGGATTACAGTAACTCGGTTCATAGATAAAGTAATACTTCGGCAAGTTGTTTGAATTTATATAAATTTGCATACTTATACATGCTCAAGGTCCAAGATCCAAGGGAGGTGGGGCGGACGGATCCTCCACCGCCCAGGAGATAAGTCAGCCAGCGGGAGAGGGGAGGGTGCGGCGCTTTCGGCGGCTATGGGTTCGGCCTCCACGAGCTGCAGAGGGGTCGGGGTTGTGCCCGACTGGGGGTCCGTGATTCGCACCGAGATGGGAGCAGATCCCAGCCACAAGGGGAGGTAACCCCTTCCTCTATGAGTATGTATATATTCATACCAGTTTAATCACAACACATTTTAGGGTGTCCTACATTTTTAGTAGTATCCAGTGTACAAATTGTAAAAATATTACACATTAATACTCTATAATTTAAAATTATTTGAAGAAAAGTAATGAAATTCGGAATCGTTTGCACTGTCTTCTTATTTACATTAGTGTATCTGGGCCAGCAGTGCGATGGATATGTCAAACGGTATAGCGACATCTCGCAACAAACAATGCTGGAACTCAAGGTACATTTTTTATAAACTTATTCGGAGTTAAATGTTCCAAAACATGGAACAGTTATATAGTTATATATTCAAGTTATATAGTTATATATTCATTCAAACAATAAACTTTGATTCTATATATTGTCCTGGTGGGCCCAGCATTTTAAAAATTTGTTCATCAGTGTTTATACAAATGTATTTACAATAATAGCTGATAAATTCTCACCGCTTTTCCAGCAAAATCCACATTGTTTTCTGACTGTTTATTTCAGATTTTGGTAGAAAGTATTTCGATTTTCTGTTCTTTTTTCTATTTCTGGCAACAGCAAGCGATGTTGGTATTTTCTATCTTTTGAGAAAATAGCTGATGTTCTTTGTTAACCCTTTACCGCACGTAGTTGCTGTGAAGCAACTATAATACAACACAACGTAATGCACTGATTCTGTCAAGATCCGAGCAAAAGCGTCGTCATAGCTCAGTGGTATAGCGAGCGTAACTTTAACGCAGATGGGTCGGGTCTGATTCATCATGGTGACAACAGTTTCTTCAGCGATAGTCGAAATTTAATCTAATTTATTAGGTAAAGCGTTAATGGAAATTAAGTACACCGCTTGTGTAACAATTTACCGCGTGTACTTGCTCAGCCAGCTTCATACAAAACAACATATTGTATTGACTTTGTTCGCTGCGCATGCGCTTGACTGCGTGGTATTATTCGCCCGGGCTGTGAGGAGCTTTAAGCATCCTGCAACAGCGTCGTCATAGCTCATTGCTTAGCGAGCGCAATTCTAACGCAAATGGCATGGTTCGGTTCATCGTAGTAGCAACAGTTTCTTCAGCGATAGTTAAAATGTAAACAAATTCATGAATTAAAGGGTTAATATTACATGAAATTTAGTCGCCACATTTCTGTTACAAGTAAATACTATGCTATTTCGGGCAAATTCACAGTCCTAGAAATAGTAAACAAAGGCCAGGCTACTTCAGGCTCTAGAATGTCAGGCAATACAAAGGGATCTCATCAACCATCGTATTTTGTAATAACCGATATCGAATCGCAAACCCTTGTTATTAAAAAAGTGCGTAATTTCAGTAAGCTTTTCGCTAACCCAAAATTGGCAAAATCAAACACACTGCCATAAACTATACCTTGCGCTCATGCAGAATTTTGGCTAACTTCTATTTTCAGAAATTCTGTTTTTGATGTGTATAAGTTTGCATAAGATTCTTCAGTGTTAGCAAACAAATTTACAGCGAAAGTGATGTCACAAACAAATCTATCTAATAGGTACTCCGCATCCATACCCAACCCCCACCCTGCACTTTAACCCCCTAAGCGGCGAAGGTTCTTGGAAAAAAATTTTGCTAAAATTGTTAGAAATAACATTAAAATTGACAAAAATGGGTCCTCGACGGGCGAAGTAAAATATACTCAGCTTTATTCAGCATCTCCTCCGAAAGCCTCTACCCCTGAGACGAGGTCCCTCCCGCCAACCCCGCTACACCCCTTGAGACTTCGAAGCGTTAGCATGTGTGATATGCACGAAAATCATCTAATAAAGGACGTCCTTAATAAAGGACACATCAACTTCGATACGCCCAGACGTCATAAACCAGGTTCGGGCTCACACCAGACTCAAGAATTGGCCCCACAATAAAACAATGTTCAACAATGTGTAGGTTACGACGACCTGATTTCGGCTAGTTGTCTCCTTTTTCCGATGATTCCTATGCAGGAGATATGGTCTGATAAACAGATGTAACTGTGTACTCACGTTTGAAAAAGAACAATCAAAAAGTTTTTCTCAATTTTGACCCGTCAGATAGGGTTGCAGCTCTTTTGTTATACTAAAGGACACATTTTCATCCACTTTCCTGTCGAACAAAAAATTGTGGAATCCCATAAGGTGAGTTATGAGTCACTCCGAGAGACAAAAACAGAAATTTCAACAGTTTTTCCTCATAGATTCCTTAATTGAAACTGCGCTCGCTTCATTTGTTCCGCTTTAAGCAAGTCTCAGTTTTTTCTAATTTTCTTCAAGTACGTTCGCTGCATAGAAATTTTTTCGTTGCAAAATTATTGTAATATATGATGAAGGTGACAAATACTAAATGTTTTGATTTTTGAAAAAATAAGTTGGCCCCCAATCTACAATCAAAAATCCTAGTTACGTCTTTGTTAGGACATCAACACCATGGTAGCGTTGTTTGAAATAAAGCTGTGATTTAGCAAAAGGACCAAGTATAAGAATAAATATGGTTATTACAATTTATCTCCCCCATTGAGCGCACATATTTATTGTAGCTTTAAAACAAAAACATTGCTCATTTCTTTAGAATTTTTGTGTCTCGAATATTTTGACACCTTTAGCGTTTTGTTATCATACTTTCTGAACGGAAAATGCTTCTATTTTATAAAAGAAATCTGTATTTTATACATCAATTTGAAACAGGTGGTTATTAAAACATTTTGTTTTCAAAAGATCGATATAGTTGGTAACTTTCCCAACTACATTTAAAGTGCAACAACCTTGTAAAGTAGGTTTCGTTGCCATATATATCTATGTATAAGTTAAAGTTATATAAGTTCTAGTTTTCAACATATATATGTTATGATACATATAACTTTCAGGATTTAT
The DNA here is from genome assembly GCA_030248225.1 of Trileptium ribeirensis. Lineage (NCBI taxonomy): Eukaryota > Metazoa > Nematoda > Enoplea > Enoplida > Thoracostomopsidae > Trileptium > Trileptium ribeirensis. The sequence continues at coordinate 43,613 of JASANE010022167.1, read as the reverse complement.
TGGAAGATTTGAGACTTAAAGAAGCAAAAATGTTAGAAGAATACGAGAAAGAAATGTTGACAGAGGATACAAGACCGCCACAAAGCGTTAATTTTCTAGACTAAATGTTTAGATAATTTCATACCATGTACAGCGTAATATATATCAATGTATCTGAGGTGAACATGTCTGATGGTCCGAATTTGGTGTTCATTATCACCGTAAAATAAAATATATTATTGAAACGCATTGTACAGCGTAATATATATCAATGTATCTGAGGTGAACATGTCTGATGGTCCGAATTTGGTGTTCATTATCACCGTAAAATAAAATATATTATTGAAACGCATTGTACAGCGTAATATATATGAATGTATCTGATGTGAACATGTCTGATGGTCCGAATTTGGTGTTCATTATCACCGTAAAATAAAATATATTATTGAAACGCATTGTACAGCGTAATATATATGAATGTATCTGAGGTGAACATGTCTGATGGTCCGAATTTGGTGTTCATTATCACCGTAAAATAAAATATATTATTGAAACGCATTGTACAGCGTAATATATATCAATGTATCTGAGGTGAACATGTCTGATGGTCCGAATTTGGTGTTCATTATCACCGTAAAATAAAATATATTATTGAAACGCATTGTACAGCGTAATATATATCAATGTATCTGAGGTGAACATGTCTGATGGTCCGAATTTGGTGTTCATTATCACCGTAAAATAAAATATATTATTGAAACGCATTCTTCGTTTGTCAAGTTATTAATTATATGTAGGTATAGCCTATTGCAACTTAACAATAATTGCGAAACAGTTCTTTAGCTTCTGCTAAAATTCTCCGTTTTATATCTGGCTCGACTTTGTAAAATTTTGACATCAATATTTATTATTTTCGGTGTCAGCGCGAAAGATACCTACTTTTTCTAAAATGCAAATAACTGCAGTAAGCCACAATGTTTATGACGAGGAATAATTAAATTTGATATAATGGTTAAATTAAATATTGATATATATATATTTAATATTGATTAAATATAATTGTACCAAGCGTTAGCTTCTACCTTATGCGTCAATGTACGAAATAACTGCAAATAGCGGTTAAAGCACATAATCAATATTTAATTTAATTTAATTGTACTTTGCGTATGTGTACAGGCAGACAATGATGGATTTAGATAGTCAAGCCCAACAGGGTCTTCATTTTCCCCGCCGACTTCACGGTGCACGTTCCCCCTGCTGTGATTTCGCTATATATAGGTACAGCAGGAATCTCGTTAATCCTTTTAAAGGGGACCACTAATTTTATGACGAGGCATTTAGCTACCAAGCGTTAGCCTCTTGCTTATGCCTAAATGCGCGAAATAACAGTAAATATCGGTAAAAGCACATAATCATTATTTAACTTAATTTAATTGTACTTTGCGTATGTGTACAGGCAGACAATGGTGGATTGAGATGATTCGCTGATGCGCTCGTTAATTTAAATATTTGTTAATTAAATATTAAACGGAAAGTGCAATCAAAAAGTGGATTTAACGTTCACAAATGCCTTACAAGTTATTCCTAAAAATATCAGAAATACCTTACAAGTTATTCCTAAAAATATCCGATATACCTTATAAGTTATTCCTAAAAATATCTGAAATACCTTACAAGTTATTCCTAAAAATATTGGAAATACCTTATAAGTTATTCCTAAAAATATTGCAGATTGTGGACAGCTTGGGCCAAGAACAGTTTAACTTGCCACGCTAATTTCCTCCAAAAAGACTAACGCTACATGAGAACACTTGAAACTAAGTTGCCATTTGCAGTTAATGATCGATGGCAAAAGGTAAACATTGCCAATACGTTTTGACAGTGTATAGAAATGGGACACATTAGCGTATATGCCATGGAGCTTACAAAATAAGCACAAAGTATATGAGGCAAGTTTAGTTGTTGTTGATTTATAAAAATGACTTGTACAACTTTTGTCCTTTGTGACAAAGGTGAAATAAATATTATAAGTACGTAACCACTTGATATCTGTAGTATAAAATTTTGACAAAGTTTTGCATGTCAATCATTAGAAACTAGGCAATTCTGTCTTAAATATACAAAGTATATTTTAAGCAAATTGGTATAATTCATAACACTGTAAAAACACTGAATCCAATTAAACCGAAAACTAGTTCAGTAAACGAGTCAGACTTAACTCAGTCTCAAGAAATCTGTCCTCGGAGTGAGGCAAACGTGACTCTTATTAATTGAAGATTGATTCTCCTGCTGAGACAAAACATGGTTGACCTAAGCTGCGTCAAAATTTGACTGCCCTCAAAATACTTTCCATGTAATTTAATACAAGGTCATGTGAAATTTCAGAGAAATATTATTAGATTTTTGCACAACCAGACGTTTTTTTGAAAATTCAAAGAGCTAGTCTTTGAAATTTTAAAAAACTATTTTTTCAAAATATAAAAAAAAAATTTACATTTGAACCAATTATTTGTTAAATCTGATATGCAGTAGAATGAATTTACCGCTTGGAATTGGAAAATCGCTTGCAACAAATCAAAGACATCCTTTTTATATCCACCTAGACCGTTACTATACGAGCATTGTATTGTGACAGTATTTTAATTATAAACGCGGTCAATATAAGCGCATCATACTCCAGTTATAATTGGTTTTGTGCCAGTTTGGGAACCACTCAAATGAATGTATATATAATTTTACGTGTATATGTAATTTTGCTACCATTGATTACAGTTTAACCATCTGTACATAGTGGTAGAAGCACTGCTCTTTATATATCTGTTTCTAAGAACTGGGATAAAACAGTCTACTTCTAAACCAGATTCACGTACAATATTTTTGTTTCCACCTACAACATGATAACCGGTAAAGTGACATTACAAAAATTTTCTCAGTACAAAGGTTTGTGCCATTGCAGGCCTGACGTCTCTCCTGTAATCTTTTTAGCAAGTGAATAAGAGAGCAAAAACTACCAGTTTTGCGTAGGCATTGCTGTTGTTATGATTTTAGAATGACAAGCGGTACTTGATTTAAATTTTGACAGTGGCAGTACCTTTAACTTACATATATAGTCGATATTTCCTACACCTCGTTCAAACTACGGCACCGATTGCTCAGAGCAATATTGTCGACCAACATTTGTGTATATTTCGTAGTCGTAATATATGGTTTGGGAATTGTTGGTTGTTCTAATGTAACCTTTAGGGGCGGAAGTGAAATGCATGCTATGCTGTTCTCGATATACTAAGCCTAAGCTAAGGTCTCTATTTGAGCCACGTACTAAGCCTAAGTCGGGGCCCCGAACCCCCTCTAAGCTGTTCTTTTGTCCAACGTTATAACGTCCAGTCCCTAAAGGTGACATGGGCCGTTGGGTTCTATTGGAGGGCATCGTTTTACCATGTAATATATATTGATTTTTTGATAAGCGGATACTGCTGAATTCTTCCCAATATATATGTATAGCTATGAAATACGGTGCTATACAGTTTCCGGATCCAAACACCCAAATGTTACTGCTATCGTCTGTAACTTTGCAAAGGATACTACGATATTCTCAAAGTTCAGCATAAATAAATTGATATATATATATATTAATTGAGTTTATTACTTATCCATTTCGTTTAATATTAATATTATTCATGGTTCGATCTGGCTAGCAAATAATTTACAAGCAATGGCACTAAATCCAACGGTCCTAGCACAGCATCAAGTTAATCTTGCAACGCAGAACACTTTATGATAACTCTCCGCGAGCAGTATATACTCAAAGGAGTGGCGACTGCAGAGCAACGATACCTTAATCAAATCCGGAAAGCTGAGAAACCCGAAGATCTGAAGCCTTCGCAGTTCCTCCGATCAATGCAACGACTTTTTGTATAAGCAGCGCAAAAGTTGACAATTTGATTTTTCGGCTGGTTAGTGATTAGTTCATTGGTTACTCACAAATGTTCAAACGGTAGTAGCGGTAACCGATACTCAATCACTGGATGCTGTGGCAACGATGCGCGATCATGCCATGGAAATCACATAGCCAGGCGTTCATTTTAGCAAGCGAGCTGAAACGAGTGATTAGTTCATTGGTTACTCACAAACGTTCAAACGGTAGTAGCAGTAACCGATAGTCAATCACTGGATGCTGTGGCAACGATGGGCGATCATGCCATGTAAATCATATAGCCAGGCGTTCATTTTAGCAAGTGAGCTAAAACGAGGCACCAACAAATTTGGCCAACTACGCGAGCGATGTCACGAGAGCTGTCGTCAATCATTAGCAGCAGCAGCAGCGATGGCGCAGACGCTCACGTCACAGCAAAGAAGCAACAATAACGTTTGTATCTATCATGATACACTTTTGGCAACGAATCACGCAAACGCCGAAGCCCACAATCGTTCTCAGGAACCGGCGCTACGAGCGATTCAGACGGAAATGCTTGATCGAAAATTGTAACCGCTTTTGACCGTGTCAGCATTAATAAAGCTAAACCGCGAAATCATTTCGGCAACTCCGGCCTGCCTACGAATCAAATCGCTCAACAGGCTGAACAATTACTTTTGTTTGTGATTGTACTAGCTGGCAATGGGTACATAGAGTGGATCACAATTTTATGTTTAACAAACGTCTATCAATGAACGACAACAGTTGATTTGTTACTCTCGATTCCAAAGCAGCCAATGGTACCACGATCAAGGTCATTGGCGAACGATTGCTTTATATAACATCGAGTTGGATTTCAAACATGGATTTAGTGGGTTCTTCGCAATCGCGCATGTTGAGTGAACCGTACCGACTTTTAGCTCTTTTGGATTTGTTACATGGCATGCGATGCAACAAACTACACAATTGTGTAACCAGAATCAAAGTGGTCGGTAAGCAAACAATAACGAAAACAAAAAAGCGGACAGCATTATTTGATTCAAACACTCCTTCAGATTTTGCAGCAGAATTGAAATCAGCGGTCAATTCTTCCAATTGTTTTCGGTCCCGTCAAAAATAGATCTTAGTACTATATCCAAACAAAAGGTCCGGTGGTGTTCACCCTACCAAACAAACATTCGTTCACACAGCAATATCTCTAAGGTATTCTCGAGACCAGTATTATCCGGCCTTCGAGAAGCGCTTTGGAGGAACCACTTGTGACAGAAAAAAATTTTGATTGTAGGCCTTGTGCTGATTATTAGGTATTCAAAGAAGTCGCTATTTCGTAGTAATCATGTATTATTCATACATGACCATACAGGCACGAGGCCTGATGTCTCAGGCGAAAAGCGGGTGCCTCGGTGAATAGAGAGGCGCTCCACAGGGTATCATACAGTCATTGTTGCTAATATTATTTAGGTAAAACCTTCAGGATTAGTTGGGTGTATCAAAAAACTGAAAAGGCTCAAAAAATGCTCTAGCGGTATAGTTGATCTTATTCTGTGCAGACTTAGGGTCGATTTTGTTACTGTCCGAAAGGCAGAATTTCATGATTGACTCTGCAAGATGTATATTTTGTGTCAAAAACTCCGCTGTTCTTAAAATAAATTTTTTGTGTAGTGAAGTGCCACTTGTTTTTTTATTGCGTTCTCGTTTTAAATTTTGCATTTTTGCAATGCAAACTATTAAATTTATGAATACGCCAGACTCTACTCTATATAATGCTACATGTTTCCGAAAGGCAGAGGGAAAGAATTTTTAGGTGACATTCAAAATATGTAGTATCAGGTTTCCCGACCGATCGGGAAGAAGGCTACCGGCAGTGTCCATGTTTAGCATAGCCAGAGCAATGCTGGTATCTCAGGTTATGTTTCACTTAGCTTTATGGATGTAGCCAGCAATTAAGGAGTCACCGTCTGAATCAATAAACTATTATTACTAATAGCTCGAAACAATACAGATATATGTCATTTTATAAAACATATCACATGAAAATATTAAAAACAAGACTGAATACAGTTACAAAACGTATAACGAGAAATATGCATACAGCAGCCGTTGTCGTTCACATTAAACATTTTATACGACTAAGACAGAAAAACATTAATGTTCTAAAATGTGCTCATTGCTGAAGACTTCGCTCTACTATACCATACATTGTATATACCCGCGGCACTATTAAATATATACCTGGCAAGGATGACTCTGACTCAAATAAAATATCAGGGAAATATTATCACAAAACCAGCTTAAAACAGGTGATTTTTGCCCAATCAAAATTTGACTTTAGATTTGCCAAACACGAACATCTCAATGCTATATAACCGACATTAATAGTTGAAAACGCCGTTTCTGTTTTTGCAATTTGTAACTGAAGAACCATTGCAGAGGCGATATCAAATGAATATATGATCAACTTTCGCAAGCTTTGTGCTGACTCTGCTATTAATGTACTGTTTTACGGTATATAACGTTACATATTAATATTACATTGCGTTATATATACAGTCAAAATGACTATGTTCGCTAGATACTTAACACCATAAATTTAACCGTCTAGTTTCCCTAGCTGAGTTCGTCCATTTACAGTGGCTTGGAATATGGTATTAAACAAAACATGTGAAGGACATGACATTTACCTTCTACATACTGTATCTGAATCTCCTTTACAAGAACCAAAACACAATGAACTGCCAGAAACCATACTGGTTAGCTTCACAGCCCTGGCCGGAAGCGCACATTTATCGAGTTTAAAGCTGACCGATATATCAGCGGATTACAAATAAGCACTGCTATGTAGGACGCAAATAAAAAAGTTTTCAATAAAGTTAACACTGTAATTCTTATATTTATTAACACATTTGCTCAAGCGCATATTCCAAAGCGATGCCCATTCTGAGCTTGTCGTGCAGCGTGAATGCGCGCGCTGTCCGCTCGCTTTCTGCGCGCCTTAAAAAACCGAGAAACAGGTTCCAGATAGTATAGTGGCAAACGATGCTAACACTAAAACAATCCTGGTTCAGTCAGCCGCTGTGGCAAAACGTTGCTCAAGACTGCACGAAATATTACACGCATTAGCCTAAGAAGCATAGGGTAAACCATGCATTCCAAATATTTTAAAATTCACAAAACAGAGTTTTATCATTTGACTGTTAATGCAATCTGACAGAAGACAGACTGCACTTCAAACCAGGATTTAAATGGAGTATTTTTCAATATAATACTGTTTTATCGCTAACTATACTACTACAGCACTCGCAAGAAGTCGAATATCGAACAACATTTAGGTATTCGAGAACAAATTTCAAATGTCCGTACAACTTTAAACAGTGCGCTTAATAATTATTGCAAACGACTCTGGCACAAAATTCTTAATGTCTATAATCTATACATTAGCATGTCTTGAATTCCCACGATTTCTCTTCGGTACAAAATTTTCACCCAATAATTACGGGCAAGCTATCGTCCCGTTTGACTAATCCCAATGACTGGAGGCAGACTTGAGCTGCTTGAGCTTTTGCAGTCTTTTTGTTCCCACATGGCGCAGTCGGTTGATACGTAACGCCTCGAACAGTTACCTGAAAATAATAGAGCCATTTTGTAATTACACAGTGACTATAAATATCAAAGAGATTGCCATGAAAGATCACTTTTTCAAACTGGATACAATTTATCCTTGAGGAGTAGTAAAACGTAAACTACTATATTTTTTCAGAATGTTTTGAACAGTTCCACACATACGCTAATAACGAATATCCTACGAAGATTATGCGGTGTTCACGTTATAATGTCCCTTATGTTTGAAACCTATGTACACCACACAGTGTCAGGCACACTGTCGACAACAGGGTATCGTAGACACATCTCCATGTTTTTAATAAATTTTTCCAAAGGTAGCTAGCTAGGGGTATTACTGCTTCTCGACAGTGTCAGGCACACCGTGTCTTCTGACAGTTTTATCGACAGTGTTCAGAATTATTTGATCATCGTTGACATGGCCTAGGTACAAATATCGAGAATTTACAAAAAACTACACAGGGCAGCTAACTAATAAACCGCATTAGCTACAGACGGTGTCCGGCATAGTTAAATTCGCGCCGAACTGGTAGCTAAGGGTGTGTACGACACTGTAAAGAAAAATGTAATAGCTATGGGTGTGTCGTGCATCCTCGGCAAATGATTTACAGTATTGGTGTCACCCTGACCATCTATACGGCAGTGTCCCAGCTACAGGGGGACAAAAGTTCCTAGCAGCGGGGATCTTAAAACGTGAACACCGCATTAAACAAAACATCCGAAAAGGGAAATACAAAGCTAGTCTAATTCAAACGCAAACCACAACTTCGGAAGGCGCGAGTCTAAAGTTTCATAGCAAAACATAATAAAAGTGATTCTGAGAAAAATTTCTTTACGTTGTTGGGTTCTAAGCGTGCATTAGTTCTGCATTGGTTAAGTGATATATCAATAAACATAAAATAATAAGCGATTATCAATAATTTAAGCGGTCATTTAACGCTACGATGTCCTCTTGGTCGGGGGTGGGTAAAAGTGGATATTTTGGCCTGAAGCACAGAAACTTGCACGGAACTGGTAAAATTGTAATTTACGGTATGAAGCCTCATTACTTAGCTATTTTAAACAAAAAATTTTTTGGCCTCACCCTCCCCATAACGTGCAGGACATTTACATAGGTCCCAAATTGACAAAAACCGTAATGACTAATTTTATGACCTGTTTTTTCCGTGTAGTACCGTGACTCAAGATTAGAAGTTATGCCCGAAATTCTCTTTTGTGCAGGATCAGGTCTACATTACATTTTTAGTCACATAATTTTCAAATCTACTCCAATCCTGGAGAGTGGGAGCTGCCGATATGGGATGAACCCCACTTGTCATGTAATTTCATTCCATGAACTATTACCTCGGCTGGCTCTTGCTATATTGTTCCAAGCACATGGAATGTTATCACATTGGACGACTCAATGAACGAGGAAGAACAAATTGGTCCCCCTTTGGGCGGACTCGTTTGATGTAACAAGCTTGGTGGCTTGTTCCAAAACTCGATATGTGACTATATTTTTGGTGGTTAATACTATGTTATACTAAAGAAGTGCACAAGTCGTCCCTTCTTCATTACCGCAACAACAGCAACATGCACCTTCAAGTTTGGAACTTTGAATAACCTGGTCTTGGGATCAGTCGGATCACAATACGGATAAACAATAGTCCTTGTCAGCACGGAGATAATTAGGACCAATTTCAGATTTTAACGGCCATTTGCCGTATCTTCAACTTCTCTGCTTCCATCCATCTACAAGGTCCCTTAAATCTAATACTACAACGCCGGATCTCTGAGTCAATCGTCAGCCGCGACATCACTGGAACAACGAAGGTCGGATTTCTATTGCATGACACCACTTTTACCTCCCCCGACCAAATTCTTTTTTGGTCAATTACTCGTTCCTTATGCACGGTACATAAACGTTATTCATAGATCATGCATATCCCCAGGGTACCTTTTGAAAAAATATTAACTCAGGGGCTTTGTGTTACTTACCGCAGCGCCAGGGTCAAAAGATCGATTTTAGCACATTTGATTACACCCGACCCTTGCTAGTTTGGGGTATGGTGGAGTCAGTACAACTCCATTTTTGTCTGTTATGGTTCTTTCCCATGAAGAAGAGAATGACGAAACGACCTGAGTTCTATCTCACGACCGACGTGTTGATCCCGACCACACTTTTACCCCCACCACCAAGATTTTCAAAAATCGGCCATGAGACGCTATTTTGATGAAATTTCGCGCATTTCGTTCATAATATATTGCGGCACGGCATTTCGGCCACAGATGATACAAAATTTTTTGAAAATTTTACCCCCCCCCCCGCCCTCGTTAGCGCGTACACTAGAGATTGGTATGGGTGCCATTTTGTACCCCTCACAGTAATGACAATGGCAATACAAGATTGGTTTTGAATAACTCAACCGTTTGTGCCACATTATTGGCTCACAAAGATAGTATTTGAATAATAAAGTATACAATTTGTATTTAAAAGTAGTATTTTCAAAGTGATAAATTCGACCCAAGAATAGGCTTAATACGCTTTATTTTTGACATACGGAGCTCACCCAAGCCTCATTTGACCGCGCCGATAGGCCGCACGAAGACATAAAATGGAGCCTAGATTCAACCTGAGACATGCCGGAGGCCATTTTACATTACCTTGCTGGGGCAGCAGGGGTGGTATTTGGAAAGCGTGGTATTTAACCCTGTCCACAATCACAAGGGTTAAAAATACTATAACGACCTCAAATTCTGATTCCTTGACGTTTTTTTGGTCATATGGTGTAAAAAATTATAATAATCGGAGCCAAAAATTTATTAGTCATTTTTTCTGGGACAAAAGGACATCGTAGCGTTATATGACCCAATTACCATGCTCAATTAACCTCTGCTCTTGCGCGTTTTACATTAGTATTATAATCAGCTCACCACTATTTTGTATTTTGCATGAACATTGATAATACTAAATTTAGCATGGAACTTTTCACGGTTAACTACTTGGGGAAAATTAAAGGCTAACTATGGAAGATGATAGTTTTTCGCAAAATGGTCTCGAATTTTACGCTTAAGTTCGCGAAAGATATTTTCATTTTTGACGGCGACTGTATACTCAAACTGTCTAATGCCATTAACTAAGGCTAGGCATTATGCGGCGTTCTCGTTATGTCCCCGATGGTTGGAATTCAAGTAAACAGTGTCACGCACACTGTATGTTTCGGCGGGAAACAGATGGCGCACAGGACACCTTCCAAAAATGTATCGTTCGCCGAGGGTGGGATGGCAACCTCTATGTATAATTCCGTGATGGCATGAGGAGCATCATAGTAAGTACAGTCCGGGCAAAATTAGTGCGTATAAACAAACGCGAGAGAACATAAACGCAAACGAACGTAAACGCAACACAAATTTGCCGTTTTTGTGAACGAATATAATTATTTGCATTCGTTTATAAGCGAAAGTAAACGCAAAAGAACGGTAATTACGTTCGTCTTATTGTGCACTTATTTATGTCCGTGGCGGTATCAATGTAGGCAGACTGGCAGCTGAGCCAACAGTAAGAAATAATGGAGTCGTATATTTAGGTTAGATTTCTTCGTTTAAAGTCTTAATGTCTTCAATACCAAATCTGTTATTTAGGTTATCCGCAATACTATGCGTACGATAGACTGCCGGTGTCAATGACGTCGCTCAATCCAAAACAACAACACCTGGCACAGTCTAATGGAACAGAATTTCATATCTCGAAAATACACTTCGTCTCCGCAATATAGTCCGTTATGTGGTTTTCGCTATGGGAAGACAAAAGTTCCAAGCAGCGGGATCATTATAATGTGTTAACATTGAAACGAAAAAGTCTGTTAACCTACTAATAACGAAACTTTTTACGAATAATAACACCCTAACCCACTGAAAACAAACGAAGATGGTTGAAATATGCACGCAGCACACAATGTATTCACCCTTCAGAAATACATATATAGACCATTCTTGCTGCCCTGCAAACACTAATCAGAGAAAACGACCTACATTTTGGAAATTGGGTTAATCGTCCGTAAAATCCTTTAAACCCCATGAAAAGGTATAATAAATAGTCGGTCTTTAGATGGCAGAACAATCGTATCCAGCGTGCTTGATAACTTAATAAGAACTCATTGTAAGGCAAAAATAAGCAATAACGCGACTAAGCCTGAAAAATAGCTATTTCTGGTAGAGGGTCCCACAAAAAGTCGTAGACAGCGAAGTTGTAGATCTCAGTGAGCTGATTATGCATAGTGGTCTCCATTTTTTCGAAAATTGGTACCTATATGGCCAGATTTGGCAAAAGAAACCTTAAAAACCTGTTTTTGCCATTGTGACCCTGAAGAGGGGGTCCGATACGTTCAGGTTAAACTAAAAGCAAATCAGCGTCACTTTTGTTATGGAAAAAAAATTTTGTCGAAATCCGTCCATCCGAAAATAAATTATGAATGACACCGACAGACAAAAATTCTCGATTTTCCCCCTAGCGTCCTCAGTGGAAAGTCTGCTAGCTGCGTTTCAATAATAAACTATTTACGAATAATAAATAATTACAAAATTAACAATTAGCTAATTAAAAAATTGCTTAATAATTATGAAAAATGGTGCCATAATCAGAAATTATAATTATGTACACAATCATAATTTGAAAATCAAACCTTTCGCAAGCCGTATGCGAAAACCTAGCAGCTGTTCATAAACTACTCGCGAAGGATTTTTGTTTTTATTTAAAACCGCAACTGTACACTAGCCAGCACCAACCTTGAACAGAAATCGTTTGGAATTCTGAGGTCCGCTTTCCATGCACTCAAAGCTAGGCACTCCCCATTTCTGCTTCGAGCACAACTCCATCAACGCAGAGGTAGGATGTTTTTCTGTAATAATAAAGCTACGGTCAGTACTTATTTACGAAATCACAAAAAACAAAGATATCATCTCAAAAGTTGTATTCGGATAGATTTGAGCAGTTTCTTCGAAGAACGCCACACGTAACACATTTTGCAAAACATCTTTTATAGAAACAAACTTAGTTGTCAGTGGTACATATGACTTTTAGACATTATGATGTACTGACGTTAAGTGGTAAAACTTCTAGCTACAGCACTCGCCATAAACAAGTGTATATTGTTCGTTCGATAAATTCCAAACTTTGTTCAAAAAGTGTTGCGCATCGAAATTTTGGAGTACTTTTTTTAAATTTGTTCGAGAGCTGGTCAAAGTTTGTTCGAAAATAAATTTTTGTTCGATTTCTGTTCAATGATCGTTCGTTCGAAAGACGGCACACATTTCTGGCGAGCACTGTAACATAACATTTTTGTTAATGCTATAAAACAAAAGAGATAGGCCGACCGAAAAGGAAACAAACTGTGGCTAACTATCGAGATAATTTATCTAAACCAACTTGATTTCCATACTATATTTATTTACACATTATCGTTGATCTCCAAGTCGCATCTGGATATACATCACGGTACGATAAACATTAGAATAGAAATCACATCAGCGTTTTGTATAACAACGGACGTCCAAGTACATGAAGCGAAATCGTGATTTGTGCGTTAAGAGTTGTTTTGAGATTGTGAACTAACTTGACAAAACAACAAAACTAAGTGAATGAACCTAAAGCGTAATCGTACGTTAAAAATAAACTTTTAAGACTTGTAGTTAAAACAGAATATTAACTATTAAACACACACGCAAGCAAACGTCTTTAGATGCACACGCAAGCATGTAAACGCATTTACGTGCGTTTATTTGTGCATCTAATTCACTCTGTGACTGTATGTATCGCTAGTATAAATACCGACAAAAACGCCCACTTTACGAAGTTTTACGCAACAACCACCACGAAAATAGCAACATGGGTATTAGTGGTATTATTTTGTAAATAGCTGCACATGCCGAGACCATAAATACGCAATAAGCATGTACATCTCCTCAACGGTTAAAGCAACATGGCTGATATTCGGCATATTTTGTAAGTTGATACTCAATATAGTCGAGCGCGTCTCGTATTTCGTATTCAACTCACAGAATCCACCAGCTTGGCGATGATACTAGCTACTAGTTTAATAAGAATTTAAAAAAATTTAACAAAAATGTATTTCGAATCAAGTTATTGAAAAGATAAAAATGATATTGCGTTGGTGAACATTTGCATGTCTCGTTTGAATATAATTCAATTAACCGCATATGCCTACAACATTAATGACCGTTACTTACTCGAAGTATAGATACCTTGTAATCTCTTTTCACCTTCAATTATTTCAAGACAGTATTCAGAATATCCGAAAAAATACCAACAAACCTAAAAATTTAGCATTTCCTATGGCGGCCACGCCAGAAGCAGTTGCCGTTGAACGTCCTTTGCCCCGTTTGCTTGCAAGCACTTCTTCAAGAGCCACCAAACCTAAAACAGAGCGATTATGTTTCCAACACTACCGCGTGCCATTTTTAAGCTGATATGGTTCACGATTCGCATTTATTTTTTAAAAAAATCTGTTCGATTTCGAACCGGACGGTGAGAAAGTGCCTCTGGAATTCCCCTTGCTTCACCCCCGCGCGCATTTCTGCGCCACTAAAAATAAGCATTCTCTCTTTATGGGGCCTACAACAATCTTTAAATTCTTGCCCCGCAGGAGCAAATATAGCTTAATTTGCAGTGAGATGTTAGGTTTCACTATACAGTATACACATTATTAACTGTGAATCAGTTATATATAGCATCCTGTTTACCTGTTTCCCCAGTTCAGCTGGAATTCCCCATTTCAACTTGGTTGAAACCAAAATTTTTCGCCAACACATACACCCAGTTCAGTCCCGATCCCACCTCGCTAGTTTTGAGCAGACTCGAGAAGCCAGATTTTACACATCTACTTGAAGTTCCATAATTTTTTACAATTCTTGAACTATTATGAGCAAAGTACTATGCAGCATCATATCCAGTTAAACAAGTTGCTAAAAATATACGCACTACATCTATTTTAAACCAACACTTCAGCTCTGTAGACAGTTTCCACGCTCTGAAAGCACCCATTTTTGTAAATGCATGCAAACTGAAGATTATTTATCAAAGTTTAGACAGCATGCTTTGAAATCGACACGACGCTAGAACTACGCCTTTAGACGAAAAAAGGACGCGTTTCCTATTGATTTATTGGCTCGATGACATAAAAATATTTACTAAAAACAATAAATTTGTGTGCAAAAATTGGCAACGTAACTCCTTTATATTACAGCAGTTATCAACTCACTAAAGATCGCGGCATACATCAATAACGGCAGTAAGGAATGGTCTTCGCTCTTAAAATTACCCCCTTACTGGTAATTAGAGCAATAAACAAATAGCTAGACGCAACATTAACCTTAAATGAAACGGGGCGATTCAAGCTTTTTACCACAGCTTTGCTGGGGTTAAAATTATAAAAAAATGCTTTTTTGTCTGTCTATGGCGATACTACTCATCACTGGATGATCATAAATCCAGTCTATTTGTACCTTACATTATATGCTAAACTTTCCGACCACGTCTTCCGGGTCAAAATGGTGTCACACTTCGTGAAATTTCACATCCGGGTATTAATCGTTTGTGACCTATATCGCGAAAGATCACCTTCAAATCGCCCCATCAAGAGCTACAACCTTGATGTACATGACATACCTTAACTAATTGTTTATATGTGTAGAAATTGCGACTCCCTGGGTTGCTTTGCGCCCAAATAGGGTATATCGAACCATTTTCACATAACCCTTCTTTTGCTTTGTGACATGTTACTGAGGGGTACGAGCGACACGTTATTCTTGTATAGGTTTTCGATTACACTTAATATAACTGTATTGCCTTCGTAGCACATGGTTGCTGTATGATGACGTTCCTGGACGATATGGACTGCTTTAGGGTCTGCCGGCCCAGTTTGACAAAAGACCTTTTTTACTGTTGTGGCGTGTTATTAAAGGGTGGGAACATTAAAACTTTCTTATGCAGGTTTTAAAGCACCGTGAATGGGATGGTATTGCCGGCAGAAAGTTGTTGTTGCTGTATCGGATTTTTATAGTGGGTGAGCAGTATTTTAGGGTCTGCGAACCTATTCTGACAAAACACCTTATTTTATTTGTGACATGTTATTGGGGACGGGAGCGTTAAGCTATCGTTATATAGGTTTGCCTACACCCTGAATATGCCGGTATCACCGCATCGTATCCTTCCAGGAGGAGATGAGATGTTCTAAGGTCTGCCGACATACTGTCACAAAACATGTCTTTTTTGTTTTCGTGGCATGTTATTGCTGGTTGAAAGCGTCAAGACATTATTTATACAGGTTTTCAAGCACACTGAATACGATGACATTACAGTAAGAAACCTACTGTTGCTGTATCATGTCATGACAGAGCTGTGGGTGGCCTTTACGCTCGGAGCATTTTCACACAACGCATTTTAAGTAGCACAGAAACACCACTAAAGCTAATATTTCAGGCTTACAATAGTTCTTAGCGACCATGTTTGGTCCGTTTCCTCTCGATTACGAGATACTAATGTATGCCGATGTACTATTCATTTGTGGTAATTCGGAACTTTGAAATAGCTATTGAGCACAACCTAACCGCCCCTTATAGCACGAATTACCAGTCTATGAACATTTCGCGACGAAATAAGGAATTGGTTATCAGCAAACCGTTACGTGAAGACGCTAAGACGTAATTTATTATGTTCTTCTATCTTTAAACTGTATCTCAAAAAGTTTCTACGCTTTGAATGACTGAGCTAAATTTGCTCATAGTTTCACATTGGACGGATATCAAGAGAACCTGCAACATTTCATATCATATTATGCTGTTCACTAATGTTGGATGCAACATGTAGGCTTATCCACGGACCCTAGCGGATGGGGAGTGGTGCATCAGTTCGGAGCCACGCACATACAAAATTTACAAGGGAAATCAATCTTCGGTCGGGCTAGACCGAAGGTGCCAAATGTTTAGTGAGGCTCCCCGCCCCAGGTTTTGGAGAAGCCAGACACTATGCTGAAATCAATAGTGCTATGACAGCCTGTTGGACTGATTATCAACTAGTTGATGATCCGACTAAAATTAATCATACACAGTCTTTATTAAATTCTGAAAGCGCTGGCAAAAAACTCTATGTCCGAAGCTTTAATCTAAAAATGCGAAAGTGGAAAATGTACGTGCTGTTACATTCAACTTGATACATTATAATGCGTTTATAGTAAAAATACTGTTACAATAAAATTTTTAGTCTGGTCCCGGCCAAATTGTTTCTATTAAAGTAAAGATGGATATTATGTTTTTATAGCAATTTCTTAATCCGACCTACGCGATTTCGTTATAAGCGCAATATACTGTATCAAAAACTTAAGGCATACTAACGCTAACATTTTCCGTCTGGTTACCGGCTTTGGGTTTGTACGTAGCATTCGCCAAGTTTTGTCATTTAGCTTCAATGTGTACACTACGCGGCCTCATGAAATAGGCAAAATGCTGTCTAATAACAACACTGAAAATTAAAGCCGATGTGTACGCTCGGGTAGGTGGAATATCAGCAGCGTTGTTATAACCACCTAAATACCGAAAAAACTTAAAATACAAATACTAACCTTTTCGATCTGATTTAACATCCAGCATTAGAGGTTGTACTTTGCCTTCGCTATTTTTCCCCAATCCTTCACCGGGTTTCCAACCCATTTTCTCCAACATATTCTTTCCGATATTATTGTTTTCAAGTGGCTTGGAGTTTGTCAGCGTATCCTGTAATATAGCATTATACTTTGGAAAACATCAAGGTAAAGCAGACAAATGGTTGTATACAATCATAGAAATCTATAATACATACATAAGAGGACACCGTGGTGTCGTTTCCCCAAAATGTAAAATAGACACAGATCAAGAGCACACTTAGAGCAATTTTTGGATAGTAAGATATCTAAACATGTTCAGATTTCAAGGTTATATCGGTAGCCAGTTTAGCCACTCGCATTTTTCAGTTCCTTCTAAATCAGAAAAGATGCCCTCTTGTATAGTTTGGAGTTCCTTTGCTTCAACGTTCGCTATATAGTGGTTCGCTCCCCTTAAGATAGAAACAGCCCCTAGTTGACACAAAAATTTACAAAACTTTTGCAAAAAACCCACAAATTGCATAAAAATTCGCGTAAAATTTACGTTTAATTAAAATAATACCCTTCCAGGTAGATGAGGATAATAATTATTATTATGAGCATTTCCACATTATGAATTGAAACCCACTAAATTTTGACATATTTTAGATTTTGAAGCCCCTTGGCGAAACGGAACAAATCCCATTTCATGCCCATGGCAAAATCCCGGTACAGTTGTACCCCGGTTCGTATCTCTTACAGTCAAGATATTAATTATCTGGCGGGTCTAGAAGAATGGTGATGTTTATGATTATAATGTTATGAGATACAATAATTTGATAAAAATTTCATGCAAAAAACTCAATATACAAAGGCGAGTGGAAGAACATTGTTTCGATATATGGGCAACTTTCGCAAGATTATACCAACATTTTGAAATTCATCTATATAGCCGTTTCCAGGTTGTCAAACGAAATTGTCAAGTATTAAAATTCCTTGACCTCATTATTTGCGCCGAAAATATGTACGTCACAGTGACGGCCAGAATTAAAACCAAAGCTTTTGTGAAAAATTAACAGCTGTTCAACACTGCTGTTCACGTATGTATCCAAGTGAATTGCTTTATTTTTGTCCGCATCAGCATAATATAATAAGTAGTTATGAAAATATTCACAAAAATCTAAAATATATTTGGCGAATGGACAAAAAACTTGACAGTTATTTTAGACAACAGTATAGACTAGGTTTATAGCGTATACCGTTGTTAAGTTAAATCATCACAGCACAAGTTACCCTTTCATTATAACCAGAAATGTCCGGAAATTTATTTTACCTAAACCTTAATTTTTGTCATCGCCATAATAATGAAACAGTAAAATTTCAAAATATCCTGAAAAATCTTTTTACGTTGAAATACACTAGATATAAAATTGCAATGAAATATTTTTAGCAAGCGCGAGTTTGCTATTAGTTTTATAGCAGCTCCATAAATAATGGTAGTATATAAAAAGCACGTGCTGCGTAGAACAGAACCACGTGCTTGCAATGATTAAAAGTAAGCCATTTTTCAATATTTTTCGCGATCTCTAAAAGGACACAATTTTTCCGGAAAATCTGGCAGCAGCAGTGCCTCGATTTTTTATTCAGCGCCAAATTCTCTACAAAATTATATTTCAACCCAATTTGAGTGTAGTATTTTGCTCCCAAATATTTTGTTAAAGTCGGTAGACTTTACTCATTAATTCGTATCAACTTGGCAGAATAGTATTATAGACGTTTTTGCTATAACGAAAATATGGGAGCTAACTTTAATATTGAATTATGATATCAAACCATCTGGACTAGGAAAAACCATTTCATAGATGCGTACAAGAAAATGAAAGATTTAGAGCCCTCATTCGACGCTGCTGTTTGAAACACATTTCACGATTACTATATTGTAGTGACATATTGCCCCACAAAATTGTTATAAGTGAGGTCACCAAAGCAGTAAAATTCAGATAAAAATGTAGCTCGAAAAAAACTTAAAATATACCAACTGAAAATTGACCCAGCAGTATTAGCTGGATGCACAATAAAAAGAAAAATTCCCTTAAAATGACAATATATTTGTGCAAAATAGAATATATAGTTATTACTTAAATTAAATGGAACCAGAAACGACGTGCTCAAGGTTATAAATTACAGTATTAGGAACGTCCACATCGAAACGTGGCAAATTGTATACAAAAAAGATAAATAATATATGAACGTCGTTTCTGATTTCCACTCACCATACTTGAGCGACGATATCAAGAAACCGTTGTGTCCAGTCATGTTACCATGAACACAAACGAGATGTTGCTAGTGTAGGAAAACTTGCTTGGTTCTATTATTCCGCATTTATTAATTTTAGCAATTATAATAATGTAATTCTAGAAATTTGCAAATACATTGTTAGCGCAACAGTTACCTATATACACAAGATACAGTTACGAACACAAATAAAAGCAAATCATTCGCGAATTGGTATTTGTCGAAGCACCATCAGCACACATTTCGCTCAAGATCACGGTCCAGTAAAGATTTGCTTTTATTTGTGTCGGTAACTGTATAATGCACATGTAAATTATATTATAATGCTTTGAATTTGTGGCTCAAAATAATTCTATAAACCTATACTATATAAACCTAATTTATTTTAGGAAGCATTCCAACTTGTTTTAGGCAAACTGTGCTTTAATGAGTACAATAAAACGTACACCCTACTATCCGATCCGTGTAATTTTATCCTAGGTAGAGGTCATCTGATGCTAGTTATCAGTAGCGAAATAATAAACCAAAAAGCACCTAATCGCGACTACCATGCATGAGATACGTAAGGCTGTTTCATATTTACACAGTGAAAATTTTTCATTTCGACATATTAATTGCTTAATTTTTAAACCAGTTATTTACCAACTATAATTACCAATCCTATTTTACTAAAGTTTCACCGGTTCTTATACTGTACCACTACAGCGAGCGCACAAAAATCGCAAAAACGTTATCTTTCGAGCGAATATATCCCAGAATGCGACTACCGTGATTAATATATCGGGGGATTTCGAGCTGCTTGCTCATATACACTTACTAATATCGCAACAACTTATCGTTTAATCCCTAGAAAATGGACGAACTTCGTAATGATCAGAACTTCAAACGGAAGTAGTAATATTTTAGCCTGTGCCTAAACTTTTATCGTTCCGATAAAACAAAAATTGCAACATGGAAAATTCTTTACAGCTTGTGCAAAGCTGAATAAAGATT
This sequence comes from Trileptium ribeirensis, assembly GCA_030248225.1. NCBI lineage: Eukaryota > Metazoa > Nematoda > Enoplea > Enoplida > Thoracostomopsidae > Trileptium > Trileptium ribeirensis. The sequence continues at coordinate 23,201 of JASANE010022167.1, read as the reverse complement.
TATGTGCGCGAACCCACTTTAGGTGCGTACGCTGGGTTTTTGTTTTATGAAATCAGTTTGCGATGTCAAAACTAAAGTCCGAACTAAAATTGCGATTTTTCTTTATGCATGCGGACAACGATATGATACACAGCAAAACGTAGGCACTGTTCTCAGTCACTATTTTAGGATTTATCATCGCAACTTAGCGACTGCGTAGACTTCAAAATGAGATTGCAACAATGTTTTAATTCATACTGTTACACACACTGACCGAGAACACAGCTGTGCAATTCAGTAAGTGTTGCGATGCACAATGAGCTAGATTTGATAATAGTGCGTACGAAAATTGCGCTGGCACGTCACAGAGCTCTGCACTATCTTATTAAACTGGAGTGAGTTCCGATGGCAGAAATATGTGAACGCAAACTTTTGGACGATTCAGTTCATGGTTTTGACAGAAGAACAGCTATGGGGTTCGCACATAAAATGGGAACACGTCTTAAAACATCTACGCGGACAATAAAAACATACAGTTATGATTATCAATAGTCAAGACAAGAAGTATTAGCAAATTATTATCAAACGAAATCTGTCAATACTTCGCAAGATTTTTATTTAAAAAAACTTCGATGGATTTCAATTCAAAATTTCGATGGATTCCGGCTTTACTACGCTTCACCCTTACCACGAGTATATGTATATTCTGTGCGCTAACAACGTATTGGCAAATTACTGATTAAGGTAAATATATACCTTATAATAGTACTACCATAACTAAAACCGTTCATTTGCCGATAAAAGCGGTCCGTTCAATAAAAGTACCACCATCATGTTCTGATACATTTTAAACAACTTTTGCTGTTTGCCATCCAAAAATTTTTGTATATGTACACCGATAATTGGTCGATGCACCTTGAGTTGCACTGAAAATACTCCCGACACGTACTACAAGATATGATTTTAATCACCTAAAACACAGTCCAGTAAGTTTCTGGGTTGTCATTATTTTACCCGAAAACACAATAAAAATACCATGAATACTTACGGAGATCATTGTACCTATATTTTCGGTATAATAAATTTATGCATAAACATAGCCACAAATTATACCACGTTAAACCAATACTATTGAGTGGCAAAACCATTTCACTGATAGACAAAGTTCACATTACAGCTACACTATAATTGAACTCTCAGTTTAGTGTACGAAACGATCGTACCGAAAAATTCTCACTGGCCAAAGTGGAAAATTTCAATAGCGTCTGTTTATAGGTTTTTTAAATCATAACTAACTTCGGCATGGCGGATTGACTAGTACATTAGCTCATTCAAAACATTTATATTTGTGCCATTTAGTTAGACGAACATATTTTCCCCGTAACTGACAGTAAGGACCCGGGTGATGTCAGGGAGCAGCCCGGTAGAACATGTGATTTTGTATTTCGACAGATATCTGTAACAAATTGGTCTAGTTTTAAAGGGCAAACAAAGCTATATGACTACATTATATAATGCATTGAGGGTCTGGGTCAAGCAGGTCTTTTAAATAACGCCCTTGACGCTCGAAATGAGCGAAAACAATCATAATTTCCACAACCTTTTCAATTATATGAGTGAAATTAGAATATTTTGTGAAGCAATAGTCCTCTTTAGCTGCAAATAGAGTGTTGCTATTGCGATTATTTACATCACAGGAGTGGGACAAAATAGTTTTTTGACTGAGCCCATGATACCAAAATACGCGAAAACGGTAATATCTCGGAAACCGCTCGAACTAAAGGGCTAAAGCTGGTTCATTTTCAGCAATTAAAATCTTTAATGCTCATGGTGTGCTGCTATTAGTTGTCATTATTTATACTGTAGGGTTCCAAATGGGTTTTGAATGGGCTCATGAGAGTCAAAATACAGTTACGGCTAGAAATAAAAGCAAATATTTCAAGAATCGTATCGCGAAAAAATCGAAAAAATAACGATTGAGCATATGTTAAGTTTTCGTGAACTGTTCATGAAATATTTGCTTTTATTTCTGTCTGTAACTGTACACAAAACGGATTATCTCCACAAAAAAGAATACTATGAAACCGGGCTTATTTTGTGAAGCAAGTCAATATTATGCGTTTACACACGATGTGCTGCTATTGTCATTATTTACGCTGCACAAATGGGTCAAAATAGGTCCATGGTTTTGAATGGCCCCCTTAGATTTGACATTTTATTAAAAACGGCAATATCTCCGAAATAGCTCTAGCTATAAGGGTGAAGTTAGGCTCATTTTGAAGTTAGGCTCATTTTGTAGCGCAAAATCATTTTTCATATTGGGCTTTGCTGCCTTGCTATTTTGCTATTGTTATTGTCTAAAGATATGGGTCAAAATGTGTTTCCATGAGACCCAAAATGCATGAATACGACAAAATCTCCATAACAACTTGAGCTACATATATGGCGTTACTACCCAAATCGTATCTCAATTCATCCTCCATGGCCGCCGATTGGGACGCCATAAATGAAAAAAGCGGGTATAACTCCTCAGCTTATCAACCAGTATAGCTGATACCAAGATCATATGTAAGCTCATGCTCAGTATAATGCGCGAGTACATCTCTTTGAATTATTATATTACTTAGAATTCACGACCTTGACGACGACACAAACTACTAGTATTACACCTGCGCTAAACTAGGCATTTCCAAAGAAGCGACTGGTTTTCAAAACTACCTGCACATTGTGACTGTGAGATACGTAGGAATATCAAATAACGTTTCTAACAAGAATACGCCAAATCCATGAAAATGATTCTATAATTCCTAGCGTCATGTTAGGGAAAAAGATAAGCGGGCATACAGAATACTTTATCGATGTAAATACAAAATAAAATTATTATTATTATTATTTATGACCTGAAAGATAAACTATAAAAATTGTTATTATTACCAAGAGATTGTGATGGTCGACACTGTCTATCGTAACACTCTTCAGCTTTTCGTTGCCTTCGTCCATGATACGTCGTGGTAGTTCTCACCATTACCCCTCCCAGGATTATGGCAATACATGTGGGTCATAAATATTACTACCTCACTCATGTCATTCCTGAACTACAAAATTACACACCCCCGCTTATTGAGCCACTGACTTATAGCTTTTCCTTCTCCTTGAACCACTAGATTTACACCCCACGAATTTTCCCAGTTTCCGCCCTCAGGTTTTTAGACAACTAAATTACAGCTCAACATTGTCCTTGGACGACTATTTCAGACCCCCATCTTCTTGGACCGCTACTTCAGACGCTATTGGGGTGGGAATGTAATGGTTCAAGAATATGGAATGGTATAAGTTGGTGGCCCAAAGACCTAGCGCAGTCTAAACTTGCTGGTGCAAGAATACGGGTGCGTTAGTAATGTTTAGGTGGGTTACTTGAATGGTCATAACTCGATGGTATGGTAATGGCGAAAATGACCGAGACGTAACACGGACGAAAACAACGAAAAGCTGAGGAGTTTCATACTTCTTAGCAGAGAAGACCAATTCTTGTTAATATGAAAACCTTAACGTGCATTTAAACTCGACAAAATTTTCAGGTGAGAAATAAAAATTTTAACTTGGCATAGAACAGAGGAGTCCAGAGTATTTTATATGAAAATGTGAACCCCTTACAAATTTATTATCGGACAAATCCTACAGGTGTAAAAACTAGCGAATCCAAATGAAGCCGCGGCGTTGACATGTTCGAGCCCCACCCACGGAACTGTAGCTTTGCCAGAAAACAGAATTCTTGCTTCGAAAAATTTATTGGCAAACGTAAAAAAATCTGGATCAGCAAGAGAATATAATTATTTTCTGGATCAGTAAGAGAATATATGTCATTATGACACATTGATTTAATTAAATAAAACTTAATTTATTTTCGTATTGCCTGAAAATTTATAAGCCCGAGCACAAAGGTTTTGACACAGTGCACCGCGATGTGATATACAAAATAATTTTTTTCATAACCGAAATGCTTTTATATACACCGTTTTATAACATAAATCTAAGTATAAAGAGTGTTAGTGTAGCACAATGTATGTTAATCTTATAAGATCTGCGGTCACAGGAAAATCAGTACGAAACAATAGTTTGATTATGAAATATGAGTTAAATTTAAGTGTTTAGGACTACAAATAATTCCGTTCTAAATGCTGCCGAGTCTAAATGCAACGTAAGACCGTGATATCAATTGCCGTCGCGTCATGTCCACGACCATCCATACCCGTCTTCCTGATCCGGACACACCACACTGAAAAATTGACGGATGTAACTATCCGGCCACAGGTAATGCGGGAACTAATGCCTTGAGTGCCGGCAAAAATATAGTTACAGTTAAAATTCAAAGGTGCTCGTATTTAGATTTTAGAATCCACTATTCGTTCTGCAGTGAATAGGCTGGCTTACAGGGCAGACTTAATTAGGCAACCGCAAAATCCAATCATTTATTGATTCCACATTTTAGTATAATAGAACTGGTTTAGCATAGCCGAAACAACTGCTTGGCTCATGCTTATGGAAGAATGTTTATACTGGATGGAAACAAACTTTTTTATTGTAAACTAGGTTCGGGCTGCTGCTAGGTGACCACTTATTTTTTATTCGGAGAAATTTAGTTCTCTCTAATACCAATTTTAAAAGTTAATATTTTAATTTGGAATTTCGCACAAAACGGCCTAGAATTTTAACAATATTCGCGGGCACGCCATTGCACTAGTTCCCACATTAAAAGTATTACTAACATTTCAGAACACCCTATTTAAGTTATATATAGGTAATAATAATTTATCAGGAAATCTGAAGTAAAAGTATGTCCATGTAAGAATTGTAGCGTCTGTTCATTTTTATTTCTACACGCGAGAAAAGACAACGAGTTTGTCTAAGCCTTTATCTAGCACTGTGAAAACAAAATTTCAAAAATCATTAATCAGATGGCACTAGAAACGGGGCGTTATATCTAAAATCATTTCTTCCTAGCAATAATCGCCAAAAACATGTTTGGCGTACGAGACAGCAAGATGTATTATAGCAGTCTATGGATATTGGTCTATCAGCAATAACTTCTAGTGGGCACTTTAAAATCCAATTTGTCACCTGGACGCGGCAGATAAAAAATACACCATTCATCCCATGAAACACCACCAACAATGTAAACTCGACCGGCAATTGGAAGTTGGCCGCAACTTTATTGTATTGATTATGTGGAATTTCTAAGGACATGAAGTTCATTCATCAAAGCTGTAGCTTTGATCTTATTCGTGCTGCTAAATCATAATGCCGGACGAAACAAAACAGTTATGACCATGACAAAACGCGAAATCGTTCCAAAAGTCAGATCGTCAACGTTTTCACAGTGTCGACATTGTTAATATAAAAGTAATAATAATTACATATTGTCATAAATTTGTGAACGAATGTACTGGCGAACAACATTTTAATATGTGAGTAGAAATAATTGGTTGAAAACAGGATATTATTATTCTACAATAACATTTATTGACCGGTAGGACAATACAAAATAAAAATAGCTCACCTTTTTGGCCCACGCTTCGAATTTAGGATGACTAGGTCCCAGTTCTGTAACACTTAGTGCGTTCACACCCGTGGTTCCTGTAAATTGACCAGGCAAGTTTTTGCTCTTTGCCCACTCGGACATCTGAATCAAAATAATGTAACATTTTTATCAAACAAGACATGAGGCTTCTCTTCATACCTTAAAGCTGTTAATTAGCAATGGTTTATTGTATTGTCATTAGCTGACACAGCTAGCAAAACGCAGAACGTGATCGTGGCGCAAAGTTTTTATTCTTTCTTATGTAATCCTGACTGACTAGATGCAATATTAACCACAAAATAAATATAGTTGCAATAGTTTTGAAGATTTTGTGCTAAAATAAAGGAATCTTGACAAACAAAAAATATATATAACAAATGTTTAACCAATGGTAAAAAGTCGTTTGAGTAACAAACAATTCGAAGTATTTAACTTGGCAACTGTGTTGATATTGAAGAAAATTACTGTACGGATAATACTCTACAACTGTTTCAAGACATATGTGCGTATTGATAAGCGCGGCATTCGCAATTAGCATTTTGTCGAAAATATCCAATAAAATAGTAAATATTAAATATGCGCATTTACCGTCGGAATCACGCTCAAAAAGTCAGAGAAAAGGATCAATTTCCAGCACTGGTTAGCTAAGCAATAATACTTAAAGTCTACATTACTGTATTTGTCAAACTATGTGGAGTCTAATTTAGTTGCATAAAGGTAAGTCGTCTTTTGGCCAAGCCAGTCCAGGATCCTAATATAGACGACTTGCGTTTGGTGCATGATTTGCGATTCAAGAACACTTGTGCTGCTACATGAAACGTATTTCGTAATTGCACTTCTTGGTAGCATAATTTCACACATAGCAGTCGAAATCGAAATTATTCAGATTCAATGATTATACCAACTAGTAACTCTATCGAGATTGTAGAGCGTAGTAAAGCATAGGTACACCTACGCCTTTTGTGTGCACAGCTGCCAACAGCATACGTCATATTTGAATATCGCACAATACCGCAGAATTTAGAACAAAACTGACACCGGCAATAAGTTTCCCATGCCCGAAACCCCCAAGCGCTAGCTATCAGCCTCACAGGATGTCACAATAAAATTCGGGATTTTGGATCGAGGAATCATGGGGGCGCTATACCCCGTATTCATGGAGCCATGAGTCGCAGAGCAAAACCATCATCGGTACTGGGTTTCCCATGCCCGAAAACGTCCAAGGGGAACTTTTCAGCCACCCGGGACATCAAAACAATTTTTCAAGTTTTGGGTCGAGGAACCACGAGGGTGCCATACCTCAAACCCCATAACTCATAAAGTGGACCCTTAATCAGTAAACAAAAAAAAAGAGACGCCGGAATATATCATCTTACTATGAAATAAAACCATTAAGAGAAAAAATTTGAAAGTTAATATAAAAATAACCTTGTTTCCGTAAAGGGTACTAATACTAAAATCTGGTAAAACCTTCATTTGACCTCTGACCGCGAGCCATGGGGGCGCCATACCCCAGTACTCATGGACCCATGGATCATAAGCAAAACGAACACCGGCAATACATTTCCCATGCAGAAAACTTCCAAGTGAAACTTTTCAGCCGCCCAGGACATCTAAACAATTTTTTCAAATTTTGGGACGAGGAACGATAGGGTGCCATACCACAGGACCTCAAACCCCATAACTCCAGAACCGGAGCCCCAATAAAAAACGGAAGCATCGGCATTTATCATTGTACTATGAAATAAAACCAACCAGAAAAAATCGAAAGTAAGATAAAAATAACCTTGCTTAAGTGAAGTGTACTAAAATGGGACAAAATTGCCTCATTTTTGGCCTCTGACCACGGAACCAGACCTTAAATCAAAAAACGCCCAAGTATGCCGGTTCGAATGATCCCAGTATCATGAAAATCAGTAAGTCGTTCTCGATTTATAGCCGATCACACACAGACAGAGAGACCACTTTAAAATATTTCACCCCTGCAGCACACAATCTCCACTACTTTACATTACGCTCTGACTAGGGCAGCATGGCGAACATTAAACCTACAGATCCATTTCCACTCCAATAATTACAAAAACGAACAGTTTCAAATTTACAAACCATGTCATGATAACATATTTATGCTGCAGCGTTACAATTATGTGTGTGTTATCCGATACCCGTTACAACAAATTAATGGGCGAACATCTTTATGTCACACAACTTTCAAGAAAACTCAGAACTAAAGAAGTCGATGTTGTAAGTTGTACGCCTATAGTGCATGTCGCATTAATTGCAGATCACGCCAGTACAATTGGTTTTACTGTATTCCACAACCTCAAAACCGATAAGCCCATTCTATCCATATCGATAAAACTATATTAATATACCAAAATTTCAGTGTTTCTGGCTTTAAAATTAATCTTTCTTAATCATATTGTGTCCCAGAATAACGACAACGGTGTTTTGGAGTATTTTCTAAAATTTGACTCTATAAACTACATAGAGGTGTCCATTTTTTGACAATACCGCTATAACTTAAAATGTCCCTGGACATCATAATACAGCCAAAGTCATAAAGTTTCAATTAGTGCCTGTTTTCTGAGAGTTCGGCAAAAAAATCATCGCAACAGCAACACAGTGTGTAGAATAGCATCATGTGAACAATGGGTGATCAGCGGATATTTTTTGAGATATATACTCTACTTCCTTTCATTGATATAACTTTTGCAAAGCAAATGTAGCACACTATTCACAGTTCAACGCGTTTTATGGTGTTTAACCAAGAATATCAATATTACTTGAACTGATGTTTGTAATTATACACATAAATATTACTTTACCTGCTTTTCGGAATTGTGCATAAGCTGAAGAGCTTCCAAGTCGTTAGGATTCTCTTGAAGACGGCGAATTGCTCGCAGTCGATTGCTTACGACATCGCCAACACTAACGGTTGTCTAAAGTAAAATCGCAAAAATAGGTTTCAGCATGTAGCACTAAATAGAAATAATCACTCATTAACCATTGTAAAATGGAGCTGATAAACAGTAAACTATAATAAATTAATGTTAATGCCTTACAAAGTAATCTGAAACTATATCGAAAACGCGGGCAGTAATGAGCATAAGCAATATAAAATATTATAATTAAAAGTAAGTTGCTCAATTACACAATGTATTGTTTCCATTTTTTAATATTTATAACAGTAAGTTCTAGTTTTAGTCTAACCTTGAAGTAGATTAAAATTTTGATTAAAAGCACACGGCAGTTGAAGTTAAACATTATAGAACACGGAAAATATGATATAATAAATTATACAAAAATGTTCCAAAAGCAACGTATTCCCTAAAGATTATTAGTTGTCGCTAACATAGAAAAACGGTTGTACTATTACAGCTACGCTCTCAGTGCATACACAGTTTCACCCATTTTGAAAATTGAAAGGGTCACAAAATGTCTCTGCTTACAGGTTTAACAACTTCTTCACCGAAAACATTATCGCTTTCTGCTTTGGGTTGGTCTTCTGCAGGTTCTACCGATTCGGTGGTGTTGTTTTCCTCGTCCTCCTCAGGTTCATCAGCCGCATCGTCGTTACTCGACTCGGGTGGCGGCATGCCCGACGAAATTGTTTTCTTGTCGAGAACAGGCTCATCCACCGGTACCCACTCCTAATAAAATAAAATATAATTCTGCGTACTCCATGATACCGAGATTGTTCATTAATGGTAATAGTTGTAGCAATAAGAACCCATTCTATTAAGAGACTGTTGTGACACTCAGTTGGCATTACCGTCACGGACAAAAATATATGCATAACAAATACATGTCTATGAACGAACCTTACAACGTTCGTTTGTGTCTCTGTTCGTTCACAAACGAAGGCAATATGTCGGTCACCAACATTACAATGTACCTCTGCGCATTATCTGTAAACAAACGCTCCAACGTTCGTTTTCTGTTTTGTGTCATATTTTGTTCGTAACTATACAAAAATAAAACTGCATAGCTATTGTAGCATGATGAACGATGAGCTGAGCAGTAACCGCAGTAACACCTAAAACTGAAAAACATACAAATCCTGAAAATAATAACCGAATTCGTGGATGTAACACGTCTTAGTCAGAATAACATTATTTAACTGTCAATTGTCGTTAAGGAATGAATAATTGTCTTTGTTAAATACTGCGAACTTAGATGAGATATAAGACCAAGAATCGTATTTGCGCTATTCCTGTAGTATCAAAACGCATTGAAAGCCCAGTCGAAGCCTATTCAGTTAGTTAACTTATATATAACATGTCTGTCCTCTCAATTGGTCGCAATTATTTCACTGGTGTATAAACCGATTCTGCTGGTTCAGGGTTACTGCACGCGGCTTTGCCAATAAAGCATGAAATGGAGGCGGCCCACCATGCTACTGGGGCGTCGAAGATTAAACACGTCAAAATGCAGTGTTTTTCCGTGGGGAGTGCAAAACTAGCTAATAAATTGTATCAAAAATGATCTGCGATTTGTATAATAAATATGTTGGTAATTTATAAAATTTTTTAGCTTTGGAATAGAAATTTGGCACAAATTTTATCAGGTTTACTATCAAAATGTGGCGTGCTTGAAAACGTATGTAAGAGAATGAACAAATGCTGAACTCAAAATTTTATAGGGGAGCAAGATACAGTGATTTTTCCTAACCACCGGGAACCGAAAATGTTACCACACCCCTGTTTCCCTATTTGGAAACACCAGCATGCTCGTAAACAAAAACAGGAAGAATTCAACCATAAAAGATTGAAAAAATAATTCCGGTTACAGTGAAATGAAAAACTTACAAGCTCCTTTTCACGATGCTGTGATCCGGAAGACACTGGAAATTCTAAGCGGAGATCTGACCTAGCTTGTGGTGCTGGCAGCTTCGACAACGCACCAACGCGCTATAAATTATAATCAGAGTAATAACAACGAAAAAGGGTCATCACAATGAATTTTTTATCATGACAACCGTATAATTACCACGCCATTAGATCAGTCTGCATGTTTGCCGATCATGCTGCTGCCTATTTGTGCGGTTACACTATTTCAGCTCTTATAAGGTTAACGCTGTCTTAGGTTTTAGCGCGCTGCAACACTAGTAAACCGTATTTTGGGAACTTGGCAATGTGTCTTCGAAAACTGAATCAGTCATGTTACCAAAGTTTCTGCAATATAAACGTCCATCATAATATTTATAGAGTGAAACGAAATGGTAAAAACACTGCCTATTTAAAAACGTAGGTTTGGCTTGCGGATTAATTAAACCTTGCATTATGCATTTCAGAGAACAATCTGCAGACAGGAACATGAATATTCAAATTTGACAGAAGATAATATATGATATACTATATCTACCGGTTGGAATGTTTAGTTAGGCTGAGCTTTCTGCTGTCAAGTCGTTTTGACTATATTCGTTGCCTCTTTATGTTTACATATTTAGGCTTATTTCAAACTGCCATGGAAAACGTGCGACGACCTTTCAAAAAAGTGACCTTGTTCGTACGAAACATTCGGTTTTAGCCAATACTCTGTCTCTGATCCAAGTCAGAAATGGTTTCTTGGATTGGAAACACTATATCCGCTGCGAGACAAACAGAATAAGAGCTTCGACAAAACCGACGCTTAAGGCACATAACGTGCAAACTCCGCTCATGATTCTAGATTGTTTCATGAAAGTGCTAGAAACCGGTATAATAGTTGTTATCACATAGCCAAGTGTGCGATGTGACCCGAGAAACCAACGACACTCCGGTTAATTGGGAGTAACCTGAATTCCAATTTCGGCGCAAACCGTATCCCTGTTGCGACTCTGCTGATGACAAAACCCCTACCGTAGCGGCAATTTTAGCTTAATTCTTTAACTTTTCCAGACATCTGCTCCAACAGTGGTCTAAATATTGGTGTTGTGCTAGTTTTCAAATGGAACATGGCACCATAACATAATTCTGAGTATTTTATAATGTTGTACGCCCAGCTAACATAAATCGCCTCCAGCATCAACCAGTGTGATTATAAATCTGTATGCACGCGATTTAAGTATCATTTCTGCAGCGCAGCCAAAAACGTTTTTGGTAGGCAATGATCTCTTATATTGTTAAATATGCGGAGCAGTATCCAGATTGTCTCTTTTATAGCGTACTGTTGGGAAATTTATAGCATACATTGAATATTTTCTTTTAGAACCAAAAAAATCAACAATTTCAAGTCATCTACGAAATAACTTGAAACAACTCTATGATTAGTAATTCGAAGTGATAGCAAACAGAGAAAAATTGTCTAGTTCACGCTCCATGCGTTGCGTGCATATTCAATATGGCACAGTTTACGAAAACGCTATCGTGGAACGCATTTCCGTTGCGATGGCAGACCGCAAAAACCTACAAACCTCAGTTCCACAAATAAATAAGGTATCTTAGCTGTTCCAGCGTAATAAAGGAATAGAAAGATAAAAATATCATCGCCATACATTAGGGTAATGTAAAACTTGTAACACTTTTAAATCTATAGTACCATTTGTTTTTAGCTTTATATGTTCTCAAATATTCACTATAATAAATCTGTTTATATACATTGAAAGATCAGCTTTCGTTTCCGGTTATTCCCTGGCGATTAGAGTTTTGAATGACAATCTTTCATCACGTGCTGTACATTTCTACATTCTGCTGAAGAGAAAATAATAGAATAACGTTGGGATTAATTCGTTCGGTGGTTAGTTTTACCGATCAAATCCAATAGCCTTTCACAATCTAGTATGTAAGTGCCATCCTCGATCTTCAACAGAGTAAAGCACCGGCTGAACCTGACCTGTTGGTACATTTCATCAAATATGGTCCTGCTGTACTGTTCAATCAATTGCTCCCATTTTTATATCGATATGGTATCAACAGAAAATTCACGTGCAATCATCATGCCTTTGCCCAAATCGCTGTGCTCGAACTAATGGGTATTTACTTTCTGGAATCTATACCAAAAACACTGCAACCCATCATCATTAGCAGTATCAGCAGGTCAGTTGATAACAAAGTTCGTCCAAACTAAGTCGTATTTCGTCCGACAAGAAAATATTCGGGACTCATATTTACCCTAGTCTACACCCTCAAACATCGGCACGAACTCCGTCGCCCGACTGCAGTGTACTTCATCGATTGTTAAGCAGTGCTGGATTCAATCTCTTGAACGCTTATTTGATGTCCTTCGCGAAAATACATCTTGCTTGTAGGATGACTCTACACTTTAATGACCAGCAAACTGCGTGAGGATCTCATCTGGCTTTAAAGAACTCCACACTGTCACCTACGCCATTTCAGTGCGCGATCGATTTAGTGGTCAAAAACAAACTCGACGAATCAAATGACTGATCAACTTTTTTCTTCGGTAATATGATTTAATCTAAATTAGTCTAATCTGGGCAATATGATTCAGATTTAGCAGACAATATAAATTTTCTTGAAACGGACATTTACTCGATACAACAAATGATCGACAATGCTATGAACCTCGGCAGTTGAATTGGATTAAAAATAAGTATCACAAATATCAAAATTATCTACTACTCTTGTGCTATATCGAAACTCAAGCGAAGAGGCCGGCCTCTCAAGATTGTCGACAAGTTTAAATATCTCGGCAGTGAATTGAACGCAAACGGCTTGTCAGCACATGATGCACAATTCCATGGCGCCAACTCCCTTTTACTCGCATATATTTTGCACTCATGAAGACAAAACAAAGTCGAGAGTTTACGACTCATGCGAGCGCAGTGTCTTCGTTATAGCAACAATTCGTGGCGATTTACGGCGACGGCTTTACGTAAACGGAATGTTTTCCAACACAAATTTCTTCACGAAAATTCATTAGCATCTATTATAAACAAACGCAAATCCCGATGGCTTGACGCATGCTGCGTTTTGACGAAGTGAGAATTTCAAATCTCGCTGTGTTTTCAACGCCCGTCCAAACTGGAAACGACAAATCTGAGAAATAATGAAGACCTGGACCAGGCCTGTAATGCCGCTCCTCGAAAAACATAACACATCTTCATACGGTTCCCTACATATAGAATTCATTCAGAAGCGAAAGTTTTAGAAAACGAAGAGTCTGTGGTAAGTATTTCATGCTGTCGGGTTCGACTTTTGTAGCCGGTTCTTGAACTGCTTCACATGGCGCTGTGTCGGTGCAACCATTTTCGCGAGAAGACCAAGTGGTAAGGACGCCAATACCCGGCAACGCTTCCGTCTACTGCGCAAGAATCCAACAGCGGGAAACAGTTGTTCTCTGACATGCAGAAGGCGCTTACTCAGCTTCTGCCCAATCACCACTACCGCAGCAGGATAAATTTTTCCAACGCCTGGATGCCAGCGTGTAACAGATTGTTTTGGACTCTGCGAAGATGAAGGTGTGACGCTTCAACGTGAGCTGAAGATATTGATTTCTGAACATACTGTCTGAAATATATTGAAAGGTGCCAATGGTCGCTGGATGCAGACATATTCTTTTTGATGTAAATGAGCTTTTATTAATTTAGTGTTCTCCACCGTTACATGCCAATTATACCTATTATAGGAAATATTAACAAAACAGGAATATGAATTTAATGAATTTGAATAGCAATGTTACATATTTACAAAAAACCGTAATCGAAATGAGGCCGATTAAATCCACCAATAGCTGAATTCGCTTCATCCACATTGGTTGGATAGGAAAAGCTTGTAAAAGTTTCAGACATTATAAAAAGAGAAGAAAATCCTAACGCCAACCGTTATCTAGCTTCTCCACAGAGAGCGAACCCCCAACAGGATTTCCGCGGCTCCTCAGGTCATGCGTCCGGGTAAATGTTGGTTTGCCCAGGTCAAACCACCCCGGGTATTTTAAGGTGACACAAAAAAATGATCGTCCAAACAAAAACGGTTGCAACAAAACTCAATACTACTTGTAATATTTCAACTATTTATGACAAAAGCTAAAGTAAAATGAAGTACGGTCAGCAGAAATACGCATTTTCAGTCCTTAAATGTCAAATATGCAACAAAAAGAACGATACTGTTGTAAATCATGAAACACACGAAAAAATTAATTATATACCGCCCAGTTCCCATGGAAAGTACGATTTGCCTCAAGTAACCTGATCATAATTCCCTACAGATAATTTGAGTTCCCCCAGTTTGGAGCTGGGAGAGGGCAGTTCAAATCAACCCAAAGTAAAATTTTCGTCCTGCGGAGAGGTCGGTATATGGCTGTAAAAATGGTAAACTGTAATAATGTATGCGCTAGAAATGACTGTCGCCTTTCGAGCAAGAGTGATAGTCATTTCGGTTTGGAACTTTATGTCCACAGAACCCAAACACCAAAACACTGTCAAATTCAACACTGGAGTGAGCTCATACTACATAAATTTTAGAGTTGCAAATTTCAAATTAATACGTGGACTCGGACCTTGTAAAATAAAATAATCGGACCCGGAATGTTTGAAAACCAATGCCCGGAGCCGCATCCGGCCCGGTTTTTTGAATACTAATACCCGAAGTCAGACCCTGACCCGGACTACGCAGATAAATGGTAAATATACATGCATAGATTTATGCATACACGTTACATATAACTCGAAATGGCTTGTAATCATAGCGATCATTTCACAGATTGCCTTATCGATATTGGCGCTTTGCTGCAATGTCCACTGGAAACATTTTAATTCAACACGTAAGCAAAACGTGCTCTCTGTTGTATTGTTTAGATATAAATGTTTGACGTTTAACGAACTTCTACTAGTTCAAAATCTTACATCAGTTCTACTTTTGTTATACGGTATATAGAATTGGCTTTAAGGTAACCTCGAAGGGCATCCATAAAATTAATGGTACGAATTTTTCCCATCGAGTTTTAAAGTGTTTGGTGTATTATTTAGTAATTTAACATCAAGTGCAAGTAATTGAATACTCTGCAATAATAATTGGGAAGGTTTTCTCGTCAACGTGCTAAAACTGTGTCACCTTTTAAGTGTAAGTACAATTCAAGTAACTTCGTATGTGTCACGAACGTATTAAAAGTTACGACTACATTTGTACACTGTCTGTGTCTTAAGTGCGAGAAAGCATCGTTATAGCTGCGAGCGAGCATAAAATTTTGAAAATTAATTTTTACTTGGTTCTCAGCTAGAATGGAGGATCCAGAGTTAGTAGCTGCTATTTTCGGCATCTATTACATTTTCCAACCATCTCATATGTGAACACAATTTATTTTCGCATTATAATCAGTCATCAGATAGTTCTTTTTGGCAAGCATGATTATTACTGAACATAATATGTCACTGGATATATTTTTGAATTAAATCCGCCATTAAATCGGCATCGCAGACAAGCAGTCCGGGTATTTTTGGCACACCCCGGACACGGACCTTGCAAAACAAAGTAACCGGAATTTTTGAAAACGAATTACCAGACCCGGAATTTTTCGTCACATTTACCCGGAATAACCAAAATACTTGGACTTGGATGCAACCCTTATAAATTTGTACAATAGTAATTATTACATCAATGTTGAGCACAATCGGAGTGGGTTTTAATACAAACGGATGATTGACAAAATCTTTGTCGTCAGCATCATTTTTCGGTTCATCCGAGTCGCTGCTACTCGTCGCACTGCTTCCACGTTCTGCCTTTTCTGCTTGTTTCTTAGCAAGGTTTTTGCAATAGTCTAAAAATGAAAACAAGAATACCACATTACTCAAATAAACATAGTCACTAAAAATGTCACATATTTGAACTAGTAACTCACAAACGAATGTGAAACGGAGCGAGCGTAGTTTCATCATGTGGTCATTTTGCGTAATCACTTGTAACAAGCTTTGTGTTTCATATACTACACTAAAACATATGTAACCTATATCCGCTTAAAACCTCTATAACCTCGTCGACCTTAAACTCATCCAAAACAACTGAAAACGCACGTCATGCTAGACTCTAGATAATCAAACCATTGCATCCAGAGTACCGAAAAACCTATTCATAAAAGAATATTCATTCCCTCTACTCAATACATAACCACGACACTAAAGACAGACTACATATTCCGGCGATCGTGGTCAATGACCCTAAACCCATTAAAAACATCTGAAAAGACATGAAGTATTCGCGTTGGGCTCCAAATAACCAAACCATCGAATTCAGCGCACCGAAAAACCTATCTTGTTGCCCTTCAGCAATACATAACCAAAAAACGAAAACTCGATACATTTTGGAAATCGGGTTCGTCGAACATAAAACCCTTGAAACCCAATGAAAATATATAATATAATCCAGTTGGGCTATAGATAGATAAACCATCGTATCCAGCGTGCCTGATAACATAATACATTCTTTGTAAGGTAAAAAATACACAATAACATGCCGAAAATTTGAAAATAGCTATTTCTGCAAAGGATCGACGAACCATATACGGCCCACAACAAGTCGTCAATTGAAAAGTAGTAGATTTCGATGAGCTGAATCTAATGTTGATCTCGACTTTTCGATGTGAAGCCTAATTGTCACGAGATATGGGTTGTGTAGTACTGATACATGTCAAAGAGATAATCAAATTGTCTTACCGTTCAAGTCTGAACATCCACGTGTCAAGAACCGAAATGCTTGATCATTCTGTTCCCAGTCCACGCTTCGGGTTGATAATACCCCAAACAGCCTTGCATGGTCACCACTGTCGGAATGTAGCGGACGATGGGATGCAGTGGCGTAGTTGAAACGTACGAAGAGACGACTGTCAAGTTGACGGTCTCGACAGTACAAAAGAAGATGATTAATTCTTTGTTGCAGTGAGATTTATCAACGAAATCGCCAAAAATTAACTGGTAGCTGGCTGGTGATCATACAGATTAGAAATGTAGAAAGATGAACAACATACAGGTAGGACCATGATGTAGCGATGATGCAGTCACGGGAGCTGCGGCTGCTTTCACTAATACCGACGGGTGATCCCAGTATACTAGAGTAAATGTCAAATGACAGATTCGCCAAAATTAGAAATCCACAGCCACAATAAAATCGATGTGACGTTATGACAGCAGGTTATGTTAGAAGTGTCGTTAATCCTGTTAGCATGAAGACAACCAAACATTCGACATACGTTGATATATTATAATACGACGCAATTAAACATTCTCAAAATCTATCCTCCACCACTATACATAGAAATGAAACACACCAATCAACACCGCTGTACACTTCGCCACAACAAAAACAATCATCAAGACCACTTGCACAACGAAATTCAACCATAACTCTCTGTTCTTAACGAACAATTCATATACGCACAACAAAACAACGATAAAAATATTACATATAATTAGCAGCTACGCTTTTCTCTTGGTGTCACGAAATCCAAGACAATACCCATATGGCCAGATTTGGCAAAGAATCCTTAAAAATGGTTTTTGTCATTTTGGCCATGAATAGGGGTAGGAGCTGTTTTCATTCAATTAGAGGACACATTTTCATCACTTTTGCTATCTAATAAAAAATTTGTCGAAATCAAGATGAGTTATGAATGACTGAGTTAGACAAAAAATTTTCACGATTTTCCCCTTAGCGCCCTCAGTGGAAACTCTACTCGCGACGTTTCAACATACTATGATATTACGTTAAATAATGCTTGAAAGCCACTATCTAGACAAGTAATATTACTGAAACAATGTTCCCTGTTACACTACATGTTCACATTTCGTACAAAAGTAGCTACGTGCTTAAGCATTTAATCGCAAATAATACATACCACAGAAAATTAGGGAACGACCGAATACCTAATTTCACCGAATACCGAATATTCGGCCCCTACTATTCGGCCGAATACCGAATAGTTGTTCGCAACACCTATGTATGATGAGAAATCTATAACTCTATAAATCTACCACTGTATGTACGTGCACAATACAACAGGTCGTTTTGTGTTGTGTTGCTGAGTCAGCGATAGTTTTTGTTCGATGAATTTTTTGCTTTGTGCTTTCGTTTGTTAGGTTGAAGTTATAATATTGTTTTTTATAACTTCATCATTTGGACAACGGCGATAATTGGTGCGTGAAGTCATATCGTTAAAAAAGAACGGCTCAGTGCGTGGTGTTGTATGATTGGTGGGCGAGCGATATGCGGATGCGTGTCTTTCATGTATAGGGGGAGGATAGTATTCAGAATGTTAATTGCGTCGTATTATAATATATCAACGTATGTCTATGTTGTTGTCATGGAAAATAGGATAACGACACTCAACACAACCCGTCAGTAGCGTCACATCGATTTTATTGTGGCTGGGATTTCTAATTTTGGGCGAATCTGTCATTTGACATTTACTCTAGTATACTGGTAATCACCCGTCGGTATTAGTGAGAGCCGCAGCTCCCGGACTGCATCATCGCTACATCATGAACCTGTATGTTGTTCATCTTTCTACATTTCTAATCTGTATGATCACCAGCCAGCTACCAGTTAATTTTTGGCGATTTCGTTGATAAATCTCACGCAACAAAGAATTAATCATCTTCTTTTGTACTGCGAGACCGTCAACTTGACAGTCGTCTCTTCGACGTTTCAACTACGCCACCGCATCCTGATCGTCCGCTACATTCCGACAGTGGTGACCATGCAAGGCTGTTTGGGGTATTATCAACCCGAAGCGTGGACTGGGAACAGAATGATCAAGCATTTCGGTTCTTGACACGTGGATGTTCAGAGTTGAACGGTAAGACAATTTGATTATCTCTTTGTACATGTATGAGTACTACACGAGCCCATATCTCGTGACAATAGGCTTCACATCGAAAAGTCGAGATCAACATTAGATTCAGCTCATCGAAATCTACTACCAATGAGGACTTGTTGTGGGCCGTATATGGTTCGTCGATCCTTTGCAGAAATAGCTATTTTCAAATTTTCGGCATGTTATAGTGTATTTTTTACCTTACAAAGAATGTATTATGTTATCAGGCACGCTGGATACGATAGTTTGTCTATCTATAGCCCAACTGGATTATATTATATATTTTCATTGGGTTTCAAGGGTTTTATGTTCGGCGAACCCGATTTCCAAAATGTATCGAGTTTTTTCGTTTTTTGGTTGCTGTATTGCTGAAAGGGCAACAAGATAGGTTTTTCGGTGCGCTGAATTCGATGGTTTGGTTATTTGGAGCCCAAGGCGAATACTTCATGTCTTTTCAGATGTTTTTAATGGGTTTAGGGTCATTGACCACGATCGCCGGAATATGTAGTCTGTCTTTAGTGTCGTGGTTATGTATTGAGTAGAGGGAATGAAATATTCTTTTTATGAATAGGTTTTTCGGTACTCTGGATGCAATGGATTTGATTATGTAGAGACTAGCATGACGTGCGTTTTCAGTTGTTTTGGATGAGTTTAAGGTAGACGAGGTTATAGAGGTTTTAAGCGGATATAGGGTTACATATGTTTTAGTGTAGTATATGAAAAACACAAAGCTTGTTACAAGTGATTACGCAAAATGACCACATGATGAAACTACGCTCGCTCCGTTTCGCATTCGTTTTGTGAGTTACTAGTTCAAATATGTGACATTTTTAGTGACTATGTTTATTTGAGTAATGTGGTATTCTTGTTTTCAGTTTTAGACTATTGCAAAAACCTTGCTAAGAAACAAGCAGAAAAGGCAGAACGTGGAAGCAGTGCGACGAGAGCAGCGACTCGGATGAACCGAAAAATGATGCTGACGACAAAAGATTTTGTCAATCATCCGTTTGTATTAAAACCCACTCCCGATTGTGCTCAACATTGATGTAATAATTACTATTGTACAAATTTATAAGGGTTGCATCCAAGTCCAAGTATTTTGGTTATTCCGGGTAAATGTGACGAAAAATTCCGGGTCTGGTAATTCGTTTTCAAAAATTCCGGTTACTTTGTTTTGCAAGGTCCGTGTCCGGGGTGTGCCAAAAATACCCGGACTGCTTGTCTGCGATGCCGATTTAATGGCGGATTTAATTCAAAAATATATCCAGTGACATATTATGTTCAGTAATAATCATGCTTGCCAAAAAGAACTATCTGATGACTGATTATAATGCGAAAATAAATTGTGTTCACATATGAGATGGTTGGAAAATGTAATAGATGCCGAAAATAGCAGCTACTAACTCTGGATCCTCCATTCTAGCTGAGAACCAAGTAAAAATTAATTTTCAAAATTTTATGCTCGCTCGCAGCTATAACGATGCTTTCTCGCACTTAAGACACAGACAGTGTACAAATGTAGTCGTAACTTTTAATACGTTCGTGACACATACGAAGTTACTTGAATTGTACTTACACTTAAAAGGTGACACAGTTTTAGCACGTTGACGAGAAAACCTTCCCAATTATTATTGCAGAGTATTCAATTACTTGCACTTGATGTTAAATTACTAAATAATACACCAAACACTTTAAAACTCGATGGGAAAAATTCGTACCATTAATTTTATGGATGCCCTTCGAGGTTACCTTAAAGCCAATTCTATATACCGTATAACAAAAGTAGAACTGATGTAAGATTTTGAACTAGTAGAAGTTCGTTAAACGTCAAACATTTATATCTAAACAATACAACAGAGAGCACGTTTTGCTTACGTGTTGAATTAAAATGTTTCCAGTGGACATTGCAGCAAAGCGCCAATATCGATAAGGCAATCTGTGAAATGATCGCTATGATTACAAGCCATTTCGAGTTATATGTAACGTGTATGCATAAATCTATGCATGTATATTTACCATTTATCTGCGTAGTCCGGGTCAGGGTCTGACTTCGGGTATTAGTATTCAAAAAACCGGGCCGGATGCGGCTCCGGGCATTGGTTTTCAAACATTCCGGGTCCGATTCTTTATTTTTAGAAGGTCCGAGTCCACGTATTAATTTGAAATTTGCAACTCTAAAATTTATGTAGTATGAGCTCACTCCAGTGTTGAATTTGACAGTGTTTTGGTGTTTGGGTTCTGTGGACATAAAGTTCCAAACCGAAATGACTATCACTCGCTTGCTCGAAAGGCGACAGTCATTTCTAGTGCATACATTATTACAGTTTACCATTTTTACAGCCATATACCGACTTCTCCGCAGGACGAAAATTTTACTTTGGGTTGATTTGAACTGTCCTCTCCCAGCTCCAAACTGGGGGAACTCAAATTATCTGTAGGGAATTATGATCAGGTTACTTGAGGCAAATCGTACTTTCCATGGGAACTGGGCGGTATATAATTACTTTTTTCGTGTGTTTCATGATTTACAACAGTATCGTTCTTTTTGTTGCATATTTGACATTTAAGGACTGAAAATGCGTATTTCTGCTGACCGTACTTCATTTTACTTTAGCTTTTGTCATAAATAGTTGAAATATTACAAGTAGTATTGAGTTTTGTTGCAACCGTTTTTGTTTGGACGATCATTTTTTGTGTCACCTTAAAATACCCGGGGTGGTTTGACCTGGGCAAACCAACATTTACCCGGACGCATGACCTGAGGAGCCGCGGTAATCCTGTCGGGGGTTCGCTCTCTGTGGAGAAGCTAGATAACGGTTGGCGTTAGGATTTTCTTCTCTTTTTATAATGTCTGAAACTTTTACAAGCTTTTCCTATCCAACCAATGTGGATGAAGCGAATTCAGCTATTGGTGGATTTAATCGGCCTCATTTCGATTACGGTTTTTTGTAAATATGTAACATTGCTATTCAAATTCATTAAATTCATATTCCTGTTTTGTTAATATTTCCTATAATAGGTATAATTGGCATGTAACGGTGGAGAACACTAAATTAATAAAAGCTCATTTACATCAAAAAGAATATGTCTGCATCCAGCGACCATTGGCACCTTTCAATATATTTCAGACAGTATGTTCAGAAATCAATATCTTCAGCTCACGTTGAAGCGTCACACCTTCATCTTCGCAGAGTCCAAAACAATCTGTTACACGCTGGCATCCAGGCGTTGGAAAAATTTATCCTGCTGCGGTAGTGGTGATTGGGCAGAAGCTGAGTAAGCGCCTTCTGCATGTCAGAGAACAATTGTTTCCCGCTGTTGGATTCTTGCGCAGTAGACGGAAGCGTTGCCGGGTATTGGCGTCCTTACCACTTGGTCTTCTCGCGAAAATGGTTGCACTGACACAGCGCCATGTGAAGCAGTTCAAGAACCGGCTACAAAAGTCGAACCCGACAGCATGAAATACTTACCACAGACTCTTCGTTTTCTAAAACTTTCGCTTCTGAATGAATTCTATATGTAGGGAACCGTATGAAGATGTGTTATGTTTTTCGAGGAGCGGCATTACAGGCCTGGTCCAGGTCTTCATTATTTCTCAGATTGGTCGTTTCCCAGTTTGGACGGGCGTTGAAAACACAGCGAGATTTAAATTCTCAGCTTGCGTCAAAACGCAGCATGCGTCAAGCCGTGGGACTTGCGTTTGTTTTTAATAGATGCTAATGAATTTTCGTGAAGAAATTTGTGTTGGAAAACATTCCGTTTACGTAAAGCCGTCGCCGTAAATCGCCACGAATTGTTGCTATAACGAAGACACTGCGCTCGCATGAGTCGTAAACTCTCGACTTTGTTTTGTCTTCATGAGTGCAAAATATATAGCATACGTACCCGAACGAAGTAC
>JASANE010022166.1:0-18169 GCA_030248225.1 Trileptium ribeirensis | reverse complement strand
AGAAGTATTTTAAAAGATTATCGTTAATGTTGACGTTGCGAAAGAATTGGACACCGTCGAGTAGTGCCGTAATATTTATCATAACACGCGCATATAAAATCTGTCCCAAACTTCTGCCGGTCTACTAGACCACAACGTCCAAAAATATTTTGAAAGAGTACCGTTAATGATGACGTTGCAAATGAATTGGACAGCGTCAAGCAGTGTCGTGAAATTTATCATAAACACGCATATAAAATCTGTCCTAAACTACTGCGGATCGATTAGAATACAATATCAGATTATCGTTAATGTTGACGTTGCGAAAGAATTGGACACCGTCGAGTAGTGCCGTAATATTTATCATAACACGCGCATATAAAATCTGTCCCAAACTTCTGCCGGTCTACTAGACCACAACGTCCAAAAAATATTTTGAAAGAGTACCGTTAATGATGACGTTGCAAATGAATTGGACAGCGTCGAGCAGTGTCGTGAAATTTATCATAAACACGCATATAAAATCTGTCCCAAACTACTGCGGATCGATTAGACCATGATGTCCAAGAAGTATTTTAAAAGATTATCGTTAATGTTGACGTTGCGAAAGAATTGGACACCGTCGAGTAGTGCCGTGATATTTATCATAGCATGCGCATATATAATCTGTCCCAAACTTTACCCGGTCTGTTACACCACAACGTCCAAAAAGTATTTTGAAAGAGTACCGTTAATTCAGACGTTGCGAAAGCATTGGACAGCGGCAAGTTGTGCGTGAAATTTATCATAAACACGTATATAAAATCTGTCCCAAACTACTGCGGATCGATTAGACCATGATGTCCAAGAAGTATTTTAAAAGATTATCGTTAATGTTGTCGCTGCGAAAGAATTGGACACCGTCGAGTAGTGCCGTGATATTTATCACAGCATGAGCATATATAATCTGTCCCAAACTTCTGCCGGTCTACTAGACCACACCGTCCAAAAATATTTTGAAAGAGTACCGTCAATTATGACGTTGCGAAAGAATTGGACACCGTCGAGTGGTGCCGTGATATTTATCATAACACACGCATGTAAAATCTGTACGAAGCATCTGCCGATCGATTAGACCACGATGTCCAAGAAGTATTTTAAAAGATTATCGTTAATGTTGACGTTGCGAAAGAATTGGACACCGTCGAGTAGTGCCATGATATTTATCATAACACGCGCATATAAAATCTGTTCCAAATTTCTGCCGTTCTATTAGACAACAACATTCAAAAAATATTTTGAAAGAGTACCGTTAATGATGACGTTGCGAAAGAATTGGACACCGTCGAGTAGTGCCGTGAAATTTATCATAAACACGTATATAAAATCTGTCCCAAACTACTGCGGATCGATTAGACCATGATGTCCAAGAAGTATTTTAAAAGATTATCGTTAATGTTGACGTTGCGAAAGAATTGGACACCGTCGAGTAGTGCCGTAATATTTATCATAACACGCGCATATAAAATCTGTCCCAAACTTCTGCCGGTCTACTAGACCACAACGTCCAAAAATATTTTGAAAGAGTACCGTTAATGATGACGTTTCAAATGAATTGGACACCGTCGAGTAGTGCCGTGAAATTTATCATAAACACGTTATAAAATCTGTCCCAAACTACTGCGGATCGATTAGACCATGATGTCCAAGAAGTATTTTAAAAGATTATCGTTAATGTTGACGTTGCGAAAGAATTGGACACCGTCGAGTAGTGCCGTAATATTTATCATAACACGCGCATATAAAATCTGTCCCAAACTTCTGCCGGTCTACTAGACCACAACGTCCAAAAAATATTTTGAAAGAGTACCGTTAATTCAGACGTTGCGAAAGCATTGGACCACGGCGAGTTGTGCGTGAAATTTATCATAAACACGTATATAAAATCTGTCCCAAACTACTGCGGATCGATTAGACCATGATGTCCAAGAAGTATTTTAAAAGATTATCGTTAATGTTGACGTTGCGAAAGAATTGCACACCGTCGAGTAGTGCCGTGATATTTATCATATCATGCGCATATATAATCTGTCCCAAACTTTACCCGGTCTGTTACACCACAACGTCCAAAAAGTATTTTGAAAGACTACCGTTAATTCAGACGTTGCGATAGCAATGGACAGCGGCGAGTTGTGCGTGAAATTTATCATAACACACGTATATAAAATCTGTCCCAAACTATTGCGGATCGATTAGACCATGATGTCCAAGAAGTATTTTAAAAGATTATCGTTAATGTTGACGTTGCGAAAGAATTGCACACCGTCGAGTAGTGCCGTGATATTTATCACAGCATGAGCATATATAATCTGTCCCAAACTTTACCCGGTCTGTTACACCACAACGTCCAAAAAGTATTTTGAAAGAGTACCGTTAATTCAGACGTTGCGAAAGCATTGAACAGCGGCAAGTTGTGCGTGAAATTTATCATAAACACGTATATAAAATTTGTCCCAAACTACTGCGGATCGATTAGGCCATGATGTCCAAGAAGTATTTTAAAAGATTATCGTTAATGTTGACGTTGCGAAAGAATTGGATTTATAAAATCTGTCCCAAAACGTTAAAATTTATCATAACACGTATATAAAATCTGTCCCAAACTTGAATTATTTAGACCACAATAAATCAAAGAAGTTGATTATCGTTAATGTTGACGTTGCGAAAGAATTGGACACCGTCGAGTAGTGCCGTAATATTTATCATAACACGCGCATATAAAATCTGTCCCAAACTTCTGCCGGTCTACTAGACCACAACGTCCAAAAAATATTTTGAAAGAGTACCGTTAATTATGACGTTGCAAATGAGTTGGACAGCGTCAAGCAGTGTCGTGAAATTTATCATAAACACGCATATAAAATCTGTCCTATACTACTGCGGATCGATTAGACCATGATGTCCAAGAAGTATTTTAAAAGATTATCGTTAATGTTGACGTTGCGAAAGAATTGGACACCGTCGAGTAGTGCCGTAATATTTATCATAACACGCGCATATAAAATCTGTCCCAAACTTCTGCCGGTCTACTAGACCACAACGTCCAAAAAATATTTTGAAAGAGTACCGTTAATGATGACGTTGCAAATGAATTGGACAGCGTCGAGCAGTGTCGTGAAATTTATCATAACAACACGCATTTAAAATCTGCCCCAAGCTTCTGCCGATCGATTAGACCACAATATCCAAGAAGTATTTTAAAAGATTATCGTTAATGTTAACGTTTCGAAAGAATTGGACACCGTGGAGTAGTGCCCTGATATTTATCATAACACGCGCATATAAAATCTGTCCCAAACTTCTGCCGGTCTATTAGACCAGAACGTTCAAAAAATATTTTGAAAGAGTACCGTTAATGATGACGTTGCGAAAGAATTGGACACCGTCGAGTAGTGCCGTGAAATTTATCATAAACACGTTATAAAATCTGTCCCAAACTACTGCCGATATATTTTTTTGTGTGGTTCGATTAGACCATAATGTCCAAGAAAGTATTTTAAAAAGATTATCGTTAATGTTGACGTTGCAAAAGAAATGACATAAAACAGTCAGAAAATCATAAACACGCATATAAAATCTGTCTAACTACTGCGGATCGATTAGACCATGATGTCAAGAAGTATTTTGATTATGTAGAGTCGAAAGAATTGGACACCGTGGAGTAGTGCCCTGATATTTATCATAACACGCGCATATAAAATCTGTCCCAAACTTCTGCCGGTCTATTAGACCAGAACGTTCAAAAAATATTTTGAAAGAGTACCGTTAATGATGACGTTGCGAAAGAATTGGACACCGTCGAGTAGTGCCGTGAAATTTATCATAAACACGCATATAAAATCTGTCCCAAACTACTGCGGATCGATTAGACCATGATGTCCAAGAAGTATTTTAAAAGATTATCGTTAATGTTAACGTTTCGAAAGAATTGGACAGCGTCACGCAGTGTCGTGAAATTTATCATAAACACGCATATAAAATCTGTCCCAAACTACTGCGCATCGATTAGACCATGATGTCCAAGAAGTATTTTAAAAGATTATCCTTAATGTTGACGTTGCGAAAGAATTGGACACCATCGAGTAGTGCGTGATATTTATCATAACACGCGCATATAAAATCAGTCCCAAACTTCACTCGATCTGTTACACCACAACATAAAAAATATTTTAAAAGAGTGCCGTTAATGTTGACGTTGCGAAAGAAATGGACACTGTGGAGTAGTGCCGTGATATTTATCATAACACGCGCATATAAAATCTGTCCCAAACTTATGCCGGTCTATTAGACCACAATGTCCAAACGTATAAGCGTCAAAGAGCACAAATATCCTGAAAGCTAACGTAGACTATAAAGTTGAAATTGTTTGGACCTATTGTTTGGACATAACGAATACTGGGCATACTGGGCATCATCAAGTGGTGAATTACAATTGTTAATATCAGCTATATTAAATATCATACTGAAACCATTGAAATATATACGTGTGACATATACGCAAAATAAATGTATACACATCGTTAAGGATTCGAGCTATTGACACACAAACTGCTCTAAAACGCGTTTCCTGAACCATAGTTGTATCATAGTTTGTATAATATAAAAACAAAACTCTACTACAACAAATGTCGCAAATTGGTCATAACACCGGTTTAAGTTGCACATCGCTAAGGATTCGAGATATTGGCACACAAACAGATCTAAATCGCGTTTTCTTAACCATAGTTGTCTTATAAGTTGTATAATATAAAAATAAAACTCTGCTGCAACAAATGTCGCAAATTGATTATAACACAGGTTTAAGTTACACATCGCTAAGGATTCGAGATATTGGCACACAAACTGCTCTAAAACGCATTTCCTGAACCATAGTTGTATCATAGTTTGTATAATATAAAAACAAAACTCTACTGCAACAAATGTCGCAAATTGGTTATAACACCGGTTTAAGTTGCACATCGCTAAGGATTCGAGATATTGGCACACAAACAGATCTAAATCGCGTTTTCTTAACCATAGTTGTCTTATAAGTTGTATAATATAAAAATAAAACTCTGCTGCAACAAATGTCGCAAATTGATTATAACACCGGTTTAAGTTACACATCGCTAAGGATTCGAGATATTGGCACACAAACAGATCTAAATCGCGTTGTCTTAACCATAGTTGTCTTATAAGTTGTATAATATAAAAATAAAACTCTGCTGCAACAATTGTCGCAAATTAGTTATAACACCGGCTTAAGTTACACATCGCTAATGATTCGAGATACTGGCACACAAACTGCGCTAAAACGCGTTATCTTGACCATAGTTGTCTCATAGGTTGTATAATATAAAAATAAAACTCTGCTGCAGCAAATGTCGCAAATTGGTTATAACGCCGGTTTAAGTTACACATCGCTAAGGATTCGAGATATTGACACATAATCTGCTCTAAAACGCGTTTCCTTAACCACAGGTGTCTTGTAGGTTGTATAATATAAAAATAAAACTCTGCTGCAAGAAATTTCGCAAATTGGTTATAACACCGGTTTAAGTTACGCATCGCGAAGGATTCGAGATATTGACACACAAACTGCTCTAAAACGCCTTTCCTTAATCATAGTTGTATCATAGTTTATAAAAAAAACTCTGCTGCAACATTGTCGCAAATTGGTTATAACACCGATTTAAGTTACACATCGCTAAGGATTCGAGATACTGACACACAAACTGCGCTAAAACGCGTTATCTTAACCATAGTTGTCTCATAGGTTGTATAATATAAAAATAAAACTCTGCTGCAACAAATGTCGTAAATTAGTTAAACACCGGCTTACGCTACACATCGCTAAGGATTCGAGATATTGACACACAATCTGCTCTAAAACGTGTTTCCTTAACCATAGTTGTATCATAGTTTGTATAATATAAAAATGAAACTTTGTTGCAACAAATGTCGCAAACTAGTTATAACACCGTTATAACAACGCTGGTCTTTCAAAAATTTGTACCCATGGTTGTTGTACAATTTACTTGTTCAAACTCGTGCTATCGCACTTTTTTAAACACATAAACGGTGAGTACAAGTCTCCGAATAATTGGTAAATCCATCCCACAACTATTAATACTTCTACGGCTGGACTAATTAAAATGATCCTTACTGTATTTTTATAAGAAAATTTTTAGTAATATTTAAGCATAATATCAATGGTTGGTATTATTTGTATGATGAAAAATTTAACCGCTATCTGTAAATTTGATTCGTTTCAGAGAGATCTATGCTGGAGCATGATGATTCCACGGCTGCGAGGTCTGGATGGTGTTATTATTTGGGGCAAGTCATCTGCGTTTGACTCAGAACAGAAATGTGTCCAGTACAGCAATTATGTTAAGGGAAAGTTTGCCAGATACGTGAAAAAAGTCAAAGAAACATCGCCAGCAACAGATGATAACTGCAGCTGCAATTATATTCGAGTCTGCTTTGATTACAAGGACGATGTTAACGAAGCGTGTCGCCGATAACCTCATATTATTTCTTGTAAATCTTTTGTGTGAATGGGGACAAAGTAATATACATTTTTGGTAAACCTTTTTTAGTAAGTTTCATTAATGAATATGGATATGAATAATGAATATGTTGAGTAAATAAGTTTTAAGTAGTCATTCTGATACGTTGTAATTGTAAATTTCTTTGTAGATATGTTATTTATTTTAGAAAAATTTTATTCGGAAATTTTTAATATACATTTTCAGCAATGTTTTATTAAATCTCTTCAGCAACTATTTAGTTAATATGTCAGGGAATCTTTTTGGTAAAGTAAACTTTATATTAACCTCCTTGAAATTAGGCAACTTCTGCCTCCTGAAGGATTAGCTAAGGTCTTTGTATGAACCTTACATTAATCCAGAGTCATTGGAGTGCTGCCACCTCCTAATACCAGGCACTAAAGCTGTTCTTTTTATAACGATATAACCTCGGCCCTTAAAGGTAACACGGGCCCAAAAATTCCTACAAATATCAAAGCAACGCATCTCTTTCGTAGCACAGTTTATAATCATTAAAGACATGAACGTACTGTTAGCAATGGTTAGCTATGATACAACTCAGCTGTGACGTGGCCGTTTTAGCGACACTAAAATATAAAATACAAAAATTTGCTCAATTATTCTTAGCATTTAATTCAGAAAAACTGTGATTTAAATAAGGTGCGAATTTTTAGTAGTCATGAGTTGATGATGCGCGTTTAGAATTTCCTTAATTATTCAAGACATATAATGCAAAAAACGAATGGTAATTAAAACATATTGTGAGTGTTTTGTAGTCGTGAGTTGATGATGCGCGCTTAGAATTTCCTTAATTATTTAAGACATATGAAATGCAAAAAATGAATGTTAAAAAACAAGTTGTGAGTGTTTTGTAGTCGTGAGTTGATGATACGCGTTTAGCTTTTCCTTAATTCTTCAAGACTTATAAAATGCAAAAAACGAATGGTAATTAAACATATTGTGAGTGTTTTGTAGTCGTGAGTTGATGATGCGCGTTTAGAATTTCCTTAATTATTCAAGACATATGAAATGCAAAAAATGAGTGGTAATTAAAACAAGTTGTGATTGTTTTGTAGTCGTGAGTTGATGATACGCGTTTAGAATTTCCTTAATTATTCAAGAAATATAAAATGTAAAAAACGAATGGTAATTAAAACAAGTTGTGAGTGTTTTGTAGTCGTGAGTTGATGATACGCGTTTAGAATTTCCTTAATTATTCAAGAAATATAAAATGTAAAAAACGAATGGCAATTAAAACAAGTTGTGAGTGTTTTGTAGTCGTGAGTTGATGATCCGCGTTTAGCATTTCCTTAATTCTTCAAGACATATAAAATGCAAAAAACGAATGGTAATTAAAACAAGTTGTGAGTGTTTTGTAGTCGTGAGTTAATGATACGCGTTTAGAATTTCCTTAATTATTCAAGAAATATAAAATGTAAAAAACGAATGGTAATTAAAACAAGTTGTGAGTGTTTTGTAGTCGTGAGTTGATGATCCGCGTTTAGAATTTCCTTAATTATTCAAGACGTATAAAATGCAAAAAACGAATGGTAATTAAAACAAGTTGTGATTGTTTTGTAGCCGTTAGTTGATGATGCGCGTTTAGAATTTCTTTAATCATTCAAGGCCAGTAATGCAGAAAACGAAGGTACGAATTTTAAGTAGTCGTGAGCTGATTCGCGTTTAGCAAAACTAGGTACATGCAACTTTAGTGGCGGAGATTCCCAATGTTCCCTGTCATAATTAAGTAAATTCAAAATTTTTGCCCGCATAAAAGCAAGCCAAGTTAAAATAACCAAGTGTTCTTGACAAATATTGTACAATAGTGTGACAGTCGATCATTGTTGAACTTTCGGATGATGCGGTAATTCGTCGACCTGCCCCCAAGGATATCAATTTTGGTCCACATAAAGGCAAGCCAGGTTAAAACAATCAAGTGTTCATGATAAAATTGTTGAAGAGTGTGACACCCGACCATTGCTGATCTATCGGATGTGTGGTCATTCGTCGACCTGCCCACAAAGACATCAATTTTGGTCCACATAAAGGCAAGTCGGGTTGAAACAATCAAGTGTTCATGACAAAAATTGTTGAAGAGTGTGACACTCGATTATTTCTGATCTATCGGATGTGTGGTCATTCCTCTACCTGCATTCCAAGGATATCAATTTTGGTCCTCATAAAGGCAAGCCAGGCTAAAACAATCAAGTGTTCATGACAAAAATTGTTGAAGAGTGTGACACTCGACCATTGCTGATCTATCGGATGTGTGGTCATTCGTCTACCTGTCCCCAAGGATATCAATTTTGGTTCACATTGAGGCAATCCAGGTTAAAACAATCAAGTGTTCATGACAAAATTATACAATAGTGTGTTACTCGACTATTACTGATCTGTCGGATGATGTGGTCATTTGTCGACCTGCCCCCAAGGATATCAGACAGTAGTTCTCTCAAGATTTCAATGGAGGCACCGAATATTAGGTCAATACAACAGATTGCAACAAAAATTGTAGTCACTGGTGATAGCTATTTGGTCTATAATTGCCAATTGAGTTAGGCTCTTACAGTGGGAGAGATTCGGGTAAATACGCTTTACCATTGTAAATTGCCATGAAATTTATGATATATTTACCATAGTTCAGTACTGTTCCTAAATATGCGATAAAATATCAAATAAACACTTTATTGCCGTAAAAAAACCGCAAAAAAATTATATTATTTAAATTACTTTCGCTACGTCCCGTCTTCAGCGGTGTTCGGTACCTATTCGTTATATCAACAGTTCGCAGTGGAAAAGAATCACACTTCCCAGGAATTCTATGCAAACTCGTGTTTTTGACATGATACAATCGTTTTTGCCTTCCTGATAACATTTACCCAGCCGACCCGTCCCCCACAAAACTAGGGGTCAAAGCGTTCCCGAACCATCTTGAAATGAGACGGCAAAATCCCAAAACGCCTGCAGCATATAATGCAGATATACATGAGAGTGCTTGAAAGTGTCATACTCTTCCATTTCGCGCTCTTGGGTACAAGTAATAGATGTAGCACAGTCATCGTGCGTTAAGTGATTTGTACGCACAGTTGTGACGAGTTAAGACTAGTGCGTTAACAAGAATTTGAACGACTTAAATAACACAACCGTGTGTACAAATCTCTTAACGCACTCCTAGCTGTGCTCTTACTGAATTGTAATACAGCTAATTTAGCTAAACGTGCGTCAACGCATTTCGACGCACGCGTTTAAGTATATAAGCTCTGTTACAAGTATTATTATTGCAACGCATCATTAACCCTGCATTTATGTGATTGCTGTTCGATAACTTTATACAATATGATGTAGTGCGATGATAATTCAGTTCGTTGTGTAGCGTGCGTTTGGCAACATGTTCAGTCGTGTGAGAAGTCGTAAAGATCCGAGCAAGAGCGCCGACATAGCTCAGTGACATACTTGCTCATAGTGCGCTGGTGAGAAATTAACCCCTGTGACTCGCACCCCTCTCCCTCTTTGAAGCCGGGCCGACTACCTTAGAAATGTAGTCCCCACGCCGAAGGTGCCTCAAAAATTTTGGTTCAAATTGGCAAAAAGCGATTGCAAATAGGCAAAAATTGGGGAAATGTGCGAAAACCAGAGGAAAGATGGCAAAACTCGGGGGAGATTGACAAAACTTAAAAAAACATTTTGTCCCACAAATTTTTGAAAATTTATCACCCTCTGACCCCCCCGCGGAGTCACACTGTACTCCCTTAGGCCATCGTATCTCGTGCACGTGTGCTCAGTAGCTAGCGAATGCGTCTTTAACCAAAACTACCCGGTTACCAGTCGACAAGCCGGTCAGTTTATTTCATACAACTAGAAATACAATGTAATTAATGAAGGGTTAATGAAAATTAAGTACACCACTTGTAAGCTGAATAGAAATAGCACGATGACAAAATTATACTTTATTGACAGTAGATATTTTATAACAATCATGTCTCTTCAACGACCTCACGGTTTGATTCCAAAAAGATCTGTTTTTTAGTTAAAAAACTTAAACTAAAATTGAAATAAGCAATAAATGTAATTATATACACGAATAAATTATAAATAAAATAAGATTTAAAATTCCAACTATGCCATGGGCTGAATTCTACACACAGGTGTTGTCACATACAACACGTACGTTATGTGTATATTGAATATACAGCAGTATGTAAACGTAACGGTGGTCATAGGGTTTCAAACCCGACCTCTACAAAAATCCCACCAGTTTTTAGCCTGTCCGGGTCCGTATGAATATACAACCGATATTTTTCATTTAACTTATACATTTTCAGTTCAATTTTGCACGATACATCTCAGCCTGACTCCACCCCTCCCCCAGTTTTTAGCCTGTCCAGGTCCGTCTGAATGTACAACCGATGTGTTTCAATTAACTTACACATTTTCAGTTCAAATTTGCACTACACATCTCAACCTGACTCCACCCCTCACCCAGTTTTAGCCTGTCCGGGTCCGTCTGAATGCACAACCGATGTTTTTCAATTGACTTACACATTTTCAGTTCAATTTTACACGATACATCTTACCCTGACTCCACCCCTCCCCCAGTTTTTCGCCTGTCCAGGTCCGTCTGAATGTACAACCGATGTGTTTCAATTGACTTACACATTTTCAGTTCAAATTTACACTACACATCTCAGCCTGACACCACCCCTCCCCCGTTTTTATCCTGTCCGGGTCCGTCTGAATGTACAACCGATGCGTTTCAATTAAGTTACACATTTTCAGTTCAAATTTACAGTATACATCGGAACCTTACTCCACGCCTCCACCAGTTTTAGCCTGTCCGGGTTCGTCTGAATGCACAACCGATATTTTCCCAATTAATTTACAGTTCCAGGACTATTCCAGTAACTTACAGGCCGAGACTAAAATTATACTCAATCTTTAAATACATATTACAGTTGGATTTACTATTAGTGCTAATATAGCACTGTTAACAAACACGTACAATATGCACAACCAGACAAAAGCCGAGAACAATGTCACATCCTGACGGCTGTGTCAAAGACCTACGTGTGACTATTTGAATCAACATTTTGTGACCTTCAGACGTTCAAAATTTAAGACAACGAAATCATAGCAAAGTACAAACTGTACTAAAGAACAAACTGTAGCTACAGGAATCATCATTTATTCGCTGCGAAATCCATTGGGTCACTGTTCTATACAATCGTTTAGTAGTAGTGGTCGGAACAAATACATCGGATCAAAGGTGTATTTAAAGCCAAAGCAACCTAGCGTGAACAAAGTTTTAAACACTGACCATAACGCCAGCAGCCGAAGATGCAGCAGCTAATTCGGCTCGTTCAGCTTCACACTGAGCTCGATTTAGGCGATGATAGCATGCAACAATTGCAAAACCTAGACACGCCGCTAGGATAAACGCCATACTTGCTCCGAAAAACGCACAACTCGCTTCGATATATCGGGTTCGAAGATGACGAACACTGATCACAAGGTAGATGACAACCGCAAGCCCAAACGCTAGAACTCCGGCAAGCATATGTACGAGGCAGACAAAGTAGCCACAAAGCCAATGACCCGGCCCGGCACAAAGCGCACCGAGTATCGGTAGCAAGAGTGTGCTCAACTGGAGCGCTGACTGAGCAACAATTAGATACAAATAGATCCGGGCGGTTTGGCGATATCCCGCTGAGAGCGTACAAATTTTATGAACGATTTCTTCGGAATTTTGTTGATAGAACGCCAGCGAGCCGGAAGGAAAATATTTTTCAAGGATCGTGTCTGGGCCGGCTTTATAGAGGATACGTTCTTTTGTTGCAGCGACAACGCTTGTGTTCCACTGACCATTGACCGTCGAACAACTGCTTAGAGCACCAAGCTCAACCCGAGCCACGTGTATTGCAATCGACGAAAGACACATTGCGCCAAGAATTGCAAATATTACAATTGCCGATGCAATCGTAAAGCATTTATACGAATACAGTGTCATATTTTGTAAGAAATTATCATTTATATTCAACCAATCGATCAATCAATCAATCGATAAATATATTTACTAACATTTTATATCAGTTTTACGTAATTTATTCCAATCAATATTTTAGTTAGCTATTCGTTTCGCTTTCGCCACATAAAGCTGTCATGAGCAGTAAAATTTAGACATTTTTATAACATCGACTGTAAATCGGGCATTCGTTACCATCACATAAATCCTTATATTGGCTATCAATAAATCAGTGGATATCTGTGTTTTTTATCAGTTGATGATCTCGGATCCAAAATGTCTGATCAACAGCTTAATCATGACGTCATCAGAGAACATTATGACGTTGATGATGATGGTATTATACGATTATTTGATGTTTAACTGACAGTATTTATTGTATTTAATCTTAAATATATACATTATATAAAAATTATTTTGGTTTCGTTTCAGAAACTTTTTTGACAATGTAATGTGAGGTAGTATATAAAAATATTTTCTTGCAGTAATCTAAAGTTATATAAAAATACACTAATCGCCGTACATGGCCGAGGTTGGAAGTCCCAGGGGGTTAGCGGTGCTTCGGGACAGAGAAGATGCCGTTGCCAGGGTGGGTCAGATGGCGACGGGAGGGAGGTCTTCAACAGAGAAAAATTTTTTTGAAACTTTTTGAAACTCAAATTTTCAAAATGTTTTAGCACTCCTACTATTTTTTTTGAATTTTTGTCTATTTTCTCCCAATTTTCCACGATTTAAGCAATTATTGAAATTTTTTCGCGATTTTTGCTAAACGCGAAAGGCGTCCTTTCTGTGGAGCCTCAGTTGGATAAGGCTTTGTGCCAAGGCTAGAGATCGGCGACGCCCAGAGGGAGAAGGGGAGGTGTCGGTGTCTCAGAAGGGCGATAATCCGCCTGTCCTTATATGAACATGCATGACCAACCGAATTAGCTTCACTGAATTAATTTCACATTTAGGTCATATCGCAATTAACATCATGATCTATCTTGGGACAAAAACAGAATAATTTCATCACATCAAAAATAAATGAAAAAATATCAGTTGCATTTATGTAAGAGCATTAAACGACTAATTTATCAACAAGCTACCTTATCTGAAAGCATGCCTAGCCACCTATACAACATTTTGGTTTAGCTTAAAACCAAATTATTATTTCCATAAGGAATATGTCACAGCGCTATACCAATATT
Source organism: Trileptium ribeirensis (assembly GCA_030248225.1). Classification (NCBI taxonomy): domain Eukaryota; kingdom Metazoa; phylum Nematoda; class Enoplea; order Enoplida; family Thoracostomopsidae; genus Trileptium; species Trileptium ribeirensis. The sequence continues at coordinate 4,415 of JASANE010022166.1, read as the reverse complement.
CTGGTCACCAAACCGGTATCGCGCCGACGAACAAGCCTCCGGCATCAGATCCTAGTATTGCCTTAAAACGTGTCGTAGCATGTGTTTGATGACATTTTGTAGCATCAAATTTAATAATAACATTGGTAAACTTGATAAATTATATTTAGACAGCAACTGTTGTGTGACAACATTTTCCGTCTTCTCTGGGCGTGGAACAATCTCAAGTTGTTTGTCGCAAGCGACTTTCGTTTAGTTAGCTGACTCCAGCGATCGGATTTATGAAACATTCTACGGTGAAACCGCGCACTGCATCATAAAAGCTCGTCAACTTACAGCATAACAGACGGTGAAAACAATATTACACAATCATACTAAACGAAATCTATCTCGCTAAAAGTAAAATTAATTGCTGGAATATATAGTACTCTTCGATAGTCATGTCCAGAAGATATTTTGTACAGTTATCTTACCTGCGACTTCAAGTTACGAACCGAAGGGGTGGTGGTGATTTTCACACAAATTTGGAACGAAAGGCCTCGCATTTTCCAGGAAAATGCGTAAAAACTTAGCAATGGAAAAATTTAGACCTGGTAACGTTGAATAATTGACTACACTAAATATTTGTTTCAAGGAATATATAGTTTGTTTTAGCCTGGGTACTCTACTGACTTGGAGATTGTCATCAGAATGCTTTATTTGAATATATATAAAACACTTTCAGCTATTTATATTTACAAAGCATGACAAATCAGGTTAATGCTATGAGCATATAGGTCATTAAAACGAAGCAGGAAACAATGTGGTTTGCATACCTTTAATTATAACTAACAATCTTTGAATACCTAGCCATAATTCGGGTTAATCCAGCCGTAACTGAGTACTTATGGACTGCACAGCAGACGCTTTATTGTGGTTTAACCACCGTTCCTATGGAACCTTGTGGCCGGATGGATTGTCGTATAAAACTAGTGACATGCTTGGATCAAAAACCATTTAGTGGTGTAAAATGAAACCTAAAGACATGAATTATCAATGGTCTTGTTTATATTTAGTTTATCGTTGCAGAGATAATCGGTTACATGTTTATATATTTCAAGATATCAAAAGGTTAGTAGTAACAATTGGGTTGTGAATCCTAGGACAACGTCACAAACATTATTTCACAGCTGGGTTGACGCTGATGCTGACAGTTGCAGTTCAACGTGTTAGTCGCGCATAAATGATAATGCTGCATTCGAAATAAATTTGAGTAGTTACCGTTGGGTTTACCCTTGGTAATAGCAACCATTAATTGCTGTTTTGCGGTGCACAACCTTTGAGTAAACGAAACAAATGCTGCAGGAATCTTTATGATTTTTAGTTGTTGAACAACCTAGAAAGACGCATGGGCTGGGATATAATGGGTGACACAAATTGTAGAAGAAAAAGTGTAGCGGCTGTGTAACGGGTTTCCTGGCTCTAGGCGCCAAATTGTGGAATAAAGCTATTGGTGTTTTATTTCTACTACGTTGGTCCGGTTTATTGCTGTTAACTACATTCTGCCCGCTTTAAATTATTTAGACTGCAATATCTGCAGCGTTTCAAACCTCTATCGGAAACTCGCAGCACAGATCAAATGACCCGCTATGTTATGCATGGGACCTTTGAAAAACATGGCGATTGGGTAGCGCGCTGTGCCGTCCTCCCAGTCTAAAAGGTGTGTGTTCAACACATGCCGGCACCTGCAATTTAACATTTTGAGTCTTTTTTGTTCCTCGGAAATATACGATGCTCCTAAGGATATAAAATCATTATGGGATTAACATGGCACTAAGAATAGGTGATTGAAGTGTTTAAGACGTCGTTTATTCTATTGATGCGAATTGACAAACGATGAATTTATATGGCAAAATTGATACTACCTAGGTTCACAAATATAAACGATAGACCACAGTAAAACAAGCTTCAGGTTGAACATATGGTCCCGAAATTATACAAATCCAACGGTCCGTGCGAAGCATCTAATACCACACAAGAAGCGGCTAGAAGGCCCTAATTTTTAAGCCACCAACATTTTCATTATGTTCAGATTGATCCTGTTATAATCAGTCCCAAATAAACTAAAGTAATGAATATTTTGGAAATTTTTACTATTTTTTCGGACTCATATAAGTCCATATGCCTACAATTTTGATATAATTTATACTTAATCGAAGCTTATCGCTCATTCACTACGTTGTATGTTGAAATATATGTAGTTTTATTTACGCGTATTAAAACGGTCAGCACTGAAATAGTCTTTAATATGGCTCATAAATACCGCCTTCAGTCAAAAATTAGCCTCCAGAAGTAAGTTGTAATAGTGTACATGTAATAACGGGACGCAGCTGCATGGCGCAACTTCCTAACACCATGCCCATACGACCCCGGCTATCGTAACCTCAAGGGCGGACCGTGAATGCTAAAAATTTTAAACCTATTCTTGGTCAGACCCAAGAAGCTACGGAGCTTAGCAGGCCGCAGGCGCGCTTCACGGGGTGTGTTCGGACCCCACACGTTTGAAGGGGGAACAAGAGAAGAGGGGGGTGGCATAATTCATCAAATTCAGAACGGTGGGGGCTGGTCGCAGCGTGAAAACAGCACGAAACGATCTCCTAGGCAATTTCTGGACCGCCCCAGGGGCGAGCCTGGTTATTTAAATTTACGACGATTCCGCGTCCTATTCCATAGTAGGCATGGTGGGAGCACAACACACGGGTAGTATGTGCCCTTCCGATCGGTTACCCGATCTTAGTTCCTAACCTTGGGGTCGTTTTGAGCAGCGGGGGCAGAAGGAGGTCGGCACTCGACGCGTCTGCGTCTTTTCCGTTCTCGTTGGTTGTTTTCTCTTTACCTCTCTCTATCGCTCATCCTATTGCCTTAGTATTGTATACACTGCACTATTGCAGTGTCTCAACTGCAGTGTTGTGCAGTTGAGTGAACATCGACTTAATAGTCGATGTTACTATATTCCTATGGCTGAATGGTAAATACATGTGATTCTGCACCGTGCTTAATTTCCCCGTGCAGGATCGAATCTGCTAAAAGGCAAAAAAGGGAAAGAGGAAACAAAAATGAAAGCCAGAACATGGTCATACATAGTACACAGCCTAACGGGCTACTCAGGATAAATAGTCAGATCGGTTTAAACTCAGCCAACAACTCGCTCCAAAGAAAAGTTGGGGTTTTGGCACTCGCCAGCCATGGGCCAAGATGGCCCAGGCGAGGAGGCAAGTTTTCTTTATTGTCATGTGTGAGTTAAATATTTTATTTTGAAGACGGGAACACGGCGAGTGTCTCCCGTAAGAAGTATCAACGGAAAAACCCATGCTGGGGCATGCGGTTGCTTTATTTCAGCAACGGTCATTACGGGATGTTAGCCCTAAAGGAAGACCATGTAGTTTTATTACTATGAACACTCGCAAGTTTGATCGTTTTAATGGCATATTTCAGAGTGCATCAAAATGAGATTTTAATATCAAACTGTCCGTACGCGGCATTAACTGGGGCGAACGGAATTTTGGGACGGCTAGGGGCTTTGCTCTATTTTGCCGCTGGTTGGATTATGTTGGGAGCGGGGTGGTCGCCTGGCATTTTTCGGTCTGTCGTCACGAAAGTTGTTTAGCAATTGTTTATTTCGATAAGTAGGTATCGAGTTATTACAAACAGAACCTAACTTTCGGGCGGAGACGAGTCGGCCAAGATAGCTCATCATGAGCAGCAAACACCTTATCTTCAAGCTAAGATGCCTAGAATTTGTTCAATCTTTTGTATGCCCAAATTTTCTTAACTCAGTAGAATAAGGAAATTTTTTAGGGCTTCCTAGAACACAACAGAGGCTAGTCCTCCGTACCTAAGCTGCATTTCTGTCCGAGATCAAACACGGCGTGAGCGTCGAACAATCAACTAAGCTGTAAATTTGAAAACCATAAATGCAAATGATAAAACAAGTCCCTATTGTTTACGCTTAGAAACATCGAGAATTTTACCGTGTTCGGCTCAGGAAAATTCGATGACCCTATCTCGATAACTGCGAATCATGTAAAACGTGGACGGGAAGCGTCCGTTTTGTGTCGTCCTACCTAAGACCACGGGGAATCAGCCGGACTTCGACTTTGTCATCTGCAATCTGTCACCATCCCGTGCAATCGCTCAAGATGCCCAAAACGGAACCGCTGTGTGAAGGTTTGTCAACGAACTTATTGAGACTGCCGATGAACGGCCTGTCACTTTTAAATTTGGGGAAACGAAACACCATACTCTCGGTTCTCCTCCTGACTTACAATATTCGGTCCGGACAGCAATTGATACTCCCCTTCCGCGAGACGGAAGATGTCCGCGCGGGTCCTCCAATCGTCGAATACCATTCCAAACGGAGAAAACGAAAAGCACGAGAAAGCACAAATCGAGTAAAA
>JASANE010022164.1:0-59378 GCA_030248225.1 Trileptium ribeirensis | reverse complement strand
TATTAACAAATAGTCTGTAAACTATTAGCTATGTAACTTAGCTTTATTTAAATAGTAGAAATGAAATCAGAATATTAAAAACACCTATAAGTATAAATTTTTGTTACTTTATGACTGTTATTTAAAAAGTTATTCTAATATAATGTAAAAATTATTAGCTATGTAACCTACCTTATTGAGAATAAAAGAAATGAAATCAGCGTAGCCACAAACCCATAATTATGAATTTTTATTACTTTATGACCATTAGTTTAAAAGTTATGAATTTACAACGTATGTATAATTAGCTATGTAACCAAGCTTAATTTAAAACGTAAAAATGAAATCAGCGTGCTAGAAAACCTATAGTTATGAATCTTGGTTTTCCTATTATTAGTTAAAAAATTATTCAAGATATAACTTACAAATTATTAACTATGTAATACAACTTTATTTAAGCAGCAAAAATGAAATCAGAGTAATTGAACACCTATAAGTATAAATTTTTACTACTTTACGGTTATTATTTGAGAAGTTATTAACTTATAAATTATTAGCTAATTATAACTTATTAGATATGTAACTTTCCTTAATTTAGGTATAACACATGAAATCAGAATATAATAAAACCTATAAGTATAAATTTTACTACTTTGCTACTATTGGTTGAAATGTTATTAATTGAAAAAGTATAAGTTATTAGCTATGTAATTATAACTTATTAGCTATGTCACTTAACTTTAATTAAATAGTAGAAATGAAATAAGCATATCAGAAAACCTATAGATATAAATTTTTGCTACTTTGCTACTATTTGTTGAAAAGTTATTGAATTATTAGCTATGTAACTATAGCTTATTAGCTATGTAATACAACTTTATTTAAGCAGCAAAAATGAAATGAGCATGCCAGAAAACCTATAAGTATTGATTTTTACTACTTTATCGTTGTTATTTAAAAAGTTATTAACTTATAAATTATTAGCTATGTAACTTGAGAAAGTATAAATTATTAGCTATGTAATCATAGTTTACTAGCTATATAATCTAGCTTAATATTTGTAGCAAAAATGAACTGAGTGTACTCGAAAACCTACAGATATGACTTTTAGTTGCTTTGTGATTATTTGTTGAAAAGTTATGAAATTATAACTTATAAATTATTAGATGTATAATAATTAGGTACTAGCTATGCAACCTAGGTTTATTTAAATAGCAAAAAGCAAAAAAGAAATCTGCGTGTTATGCAACCAATAGTTATAAATTTCGTTAGGGTTTCGACTATTGCTTAAAAAATTATTAAAGTATAACCTATAAATTATCAGCTATGTAAGCCATCTTATCGAAAATGAAAGAAATGTATAAATGGTAATGGGAAGAATAAGCTACGTTTACCAATTTTGGTGATTGAATCAAATATTTAACAAGCCTTTAAACGTAAAACCTCCATAATCTTAACTACATAACGCTACACTGTGCATCCAGATTATAAAATGCTTCCCTTCCAAACCGAGTCAAGGTTAGATTCCAATAAATAATTCCTAACGATGCGTAATCAACGATGTGAATCAGTTTAGCATAGATATTGTGGTTCTCCATCTCCAATCATTAAATTATATATCGGTTTTCTGCAATGTTTGACCTACCTAAAACATTAATTTTTTAACACAATATGCTATCATGTAAACAGATGGAATGATGTCATTTGTTCAATTCCATCATAATAGTTCTGGTCACCTATAGCTGAAACTACGATGATGTCATTCGCTCACGTAAACAAATGCTTACTACTTCTACATCATGTTTGAAATCGAAAAACTACATGCATCATCCACTTAATTTGGTGGATCTAAATATAGCATTTCTGACAACATATAGCATCAAAAGCATATATCTTAGCGTATATACATAACTCAGATATCAGCTGAAACATTATCTGTTTATATTTGTAATTTATTGTTGCTAAGCAACGGTTGCAAGCATTGCATTTGTTGTATATTGATCATATGTTGCCTAATCACTATTAGTATTGATGTCATTTAGAAAACATACATATATATATATATATATATATATATATATATATATATATATATATATATATATATATATATATATATATACATCTTTCACCCCACTTCCCCCACCACTGTGTGGGGGGGGGGGTAAAACCAGCCTTTTCTATCTACTGTTAGGTAATCGCTAAGTTGCGCCAAATCTACCAAATGGCACTACCATTCTGGCAACTGTAGAAAAGATGCCATGGCTAAATCGATTAGGCTAAAGCAAAGGTTTGACCGGCTCTAAATTGGATACGTCGCCTATGTTGAAAAAATAATTGGACGTTGATTTGCAAATCCCTTCCTAATATATATGCTCCAAATAAAGTGATATGGAATAGTGAATGATAAGGCTACATTTATTTTTGGCTCAATTTAGTTCAAAACTGTTTTGCAATAATTGCTATATACAGTGCATAACAGCACCACAGAATTTTATTATCGATTATTCGTCGTTTCAGCTTGGGAGGGGGGGGCGGAGTTGAATTAAAATATGGTAGCAGGAAGGATTGTAGAAACTTGCTATATTTTTAGTATGACAAAGCAGCGACTCTTTGATTTTGCAAAAATTTAATTCGCTTCCAGTCTTCACGAACTATTTACAGTGCTATGCGTTAATATAAAACAATGCAAACAAAACTGGGAAACACAAAATCAGCGCCTGCCTTGTTTCAATCTTATTTCGCTTCTGATGATCTACTGTAACAGTACGAGAAAAATATTCCGAAAATTGAATTTTTTGAACGGTTTGGTTTGGAAGATTCAATTCTTATAATCGGGATTTTTGTATTTCAGATGACGGTTCAGTTATGACCGATGGACGTTGGAGCAGTGTCGCGTCGTCGTATCAGTACCAAAGCATTGGGCCTGGCGGACGCACGGTTGGTCCTGACTCGTCGGGCAGAATGATGGGCGCTGGTAGTGGGTTGCGAACTTCGCTGCCTGACATGAATAAACCCCATACAGTGAGAATTTTAAATATAACAACCACTTAAGCGCAATTTTACACCCGTCTTCAGGCGTTGTAACACTGCTGTTTTTATCAAATACGACAATAGGTTGAGTTCTTCATATTTAATATCCATGGATGCTGTTTTTACCAACCACGTGCTAGTGATGGGCAGGGATATAGTTATTTAATATCCAAATATGCAAAATGCCAGGATATTTGGAATGGTCTGTATCATCCATTAACATTCGTACTGCCGCAATTGCCACCATCTATCGGTTGTTTGAGGACTAATAAAATAATTGCCACTTTGCCACTTATATTACGCATGGATTGGGTATGTCAATTTCAATGTTAAATTATGAGCTGACCGTCTCTTTAAAGGGTGTACTGATTTTGTAGTCAGTTGTTGAGTACAGGTTTGGGGACTTATGTAGCGCTATCAGCTTTCAAGACTATGTGGCCAATCTATTATGCGGGGCCTCGGCGTTTTCAAAACTGCCATTCCTTCCCAAAAAAAAATAATTATTAAAACGGCAAAGCCGACGGTTACGTTTTTCCACACACATTACTTACAGATTAGTGGCCTCTCTATTATGGATGATGGGGATCCCTCACTTCGCGATTCCACCACCACTCGCCAAAATCCTCCGTGTTCGCCTTCACCCCAATCCATAAAATCCCTACATGTTTGGTGTTGATTCAGAACACACAAAATTAAAAATAGGTAGTGGAAAAGACTTGTTAGTAACGTCCGGCTTATTTAATAAGGCAATTACGACTTCTTATTAGTCACATCAGTGCCGAAAATGCGTACGCTAGCTAAAAATGGCCAAACATATGCGTAAACATTGAAATGCTCCACTCGAGGTTTTCCCCGAGAATGAATATGAATATTAAATTTCACTATAGACTCTTGGAAATGTAGATAATTATTTCATAGATATGCACGATTACTGTTTCCACGATATCTGAATAATACGCATAGCAACAGCATGTTCGTATAAAAGTTTCGTCCGGATAATCAGCAACACGTCTAACAGAAGTCAGATTAATAGGAAAGGAAGGAAATAGGAAGGCTTTTCAGATTAATACAGCATTAGTACGACTAACATTTAGTACACGTATTAGAACAACTTAGTCTTAACTTCGAACGAGAAATGAGCGGTGCCTTTGATTGAGCGGGGCGAAGCGAAGCGTTTTTATTTTCTGTGGGGGATTAAAAAGGTCGATGTCCGTCCGTTCGTTAGTTCGTTCGTTCGTTCGTTCGGTCCGACGCATCTCAAGAACCACTGAACCGATTTTAAAAACTTTTTTTGTTTGAAAACCTATCATATCAGAGTGTGCACCTGATATTTGGGATTAAAAAATTTTGAGTGGTTAATTAGCAATTAGCTAATTAGTTAAGCTTATGCAGCTAAAATAGAGAATTTTGCAATGTTTGTGTTATTTATTGAAATAGAATCGGTTCGATCAAACCATTATATGATTTTTTGGGTCGAAGAATTCAAATATAATATTTTTACCACTCAATAGTCAATATTTGAGTTATTAATTGAGAAGCTTTTACTGTTCTGACACCCACTGACACAGTAATTATTTTGAATTAATATTGTATATTAAAAAGTTTAAGTAATTCATTTGTATGTAATTCGGATCGGGTAGCGTTCTCTGTTGCTTCTTATTGCTAATGTCTATTTCTATGCGTCTACTGTTTTCTCCACTTTTACTCCAATATTTGGTAAGCCCTATGCCCTATGCAATGTAGTTATTTGAAGAACATAAAATTGAGTACATTCGTAATGCCACAGCCCAAGCTCCGCTCACAAATGTAGTTCCACTACCGACTAGTTCATAGGTTGACAGTAGTAAATTTGAATTTAAGCAACCTGTCAGCCAATACAAGGAATCTATTTTGCTTTATGAAAAGAATTATTATATAAACTGTATTCAGACCGGTTACATTTTACACAGATCTTTCTTGTCAATTATTGTTTCGGCACGTAAAGAGAGAAGGGAAGAAGTACAGACTATGGTTTGGGGCATATTTCTGTTTCAAACCCTAAAAGATCCACAACCTATTTCAGGGGTCAGTGAAAGTGGCGGTTGCGCATAATTCGAGGTCAAGTAAATTTTATCACCCACAGAACCCCGTAATCATTGTTCAGAATGCGAATTGAGACGGCATCTGCAGAGTACCCGGAATCAGTGTAAATATGTCATAGCTCCGGTTTTACCATGAAATGCTATAATTTTTGTAACCATACTAATCGCTGGAAAGTTTTGTAGTTTCATTTTTGGCGAGATTGTTTAAGCTATGTACAACAATTTGTTTTCTTTGACACCTGGTCGATCGAATCTCGGCTATTTGCTGCACGCCACTTTAAGGTGATTAGATAAAGCTTCAGCTGTTCTCGGTTGGACTGGCTTGTCCGAAAAGTGGTGCGGGAGGAAACTTGGGTGGCTCATATTCATTTTCGGGGGAAATTTCAAAGTGGAGTCGGATAAATTTTGCGTAAAAATACTAAATATTTCCTATTTTCGCGTTTTACTGCGTGCATGTATATTGAAGCTATAAAACGAAGTTTTAGCATTAGAAATAGTAGTAATTAATGTTTAGAAACACGTTGCATACAAAAATAAATTTTGAGACTTAAAGTTTTTGGATGTAGTTGAACATGGGCGGTTTCGGTCGAGTGGGGGGAGGCGGACATGGGGGAAATTTCACGAATATGGGTGATTTCGAAAGTGGGGGTCTCCCATCCCTCCATTGCAGACCGGGCAGTTTGAAATCGCACAATTATAGAGACTACACACGTTTATCTCCAGCGTACGAGTAAAAATAATGTCCTACCATAAAAATAACATTATTTTTTTGGATAATTTAAATATTTTCAGGTTTACAAGTACGATGAAATCAACACTGGGAACAAACGCTTGCCAGAAGATGCCGACAAACGGAATCTTGAGGTTTGTTGCAGGGAATCTTCTGAGTTTTTTCTTTCCGGTGTAACACTGACTGCCGCTCTGTGCACGGGATTTTCAAAACAAAACGCACAATTATCTTTGGCTAACTCCTAAACGAGATAGTGCAAACTCTATTGTTTGGAAAGTTTTACAGTAGTTGCTACAGTGGATGTTCTACCATGGTGACAATGTTCCACATTTTGTTTTATCACGCACTGCTTGTCTCTAAAATTCTGTAAGTGGTGTCATGTAGCATATGGTACCGCATCCAATCTTATTTTTAAACGCAGGGAGTTCAACGAACTACACAAGAAGGTATTTGGAAAACATGTTATTGATATTAATCTTGCCCCAAAATTGGATATAATCAAACTGGTATGGCTTATTCTGAGGGTTGGATGTGACTTTTGATCATCTTTGGGTTTGGGCGGCGCAATGGGCCAACTATTATGAGCCTGCGCGCACACTGTTTTATTGTTATGCCCAAGTTTGTTTATCTATCTGTCCCTAAAATCACTGCCGTATTTTCTCTATTCTAACCACATAGGTCTATCACCACGCCGTAGACACAAAAGTCGAATTTAATAGTGTTATTTAGCAATTAATCAATACTTTATCACAGAGCGCGAAGCAATTGTTGAAGTTTATCGCTGCCTTTATTTCTTCTTCCAATGACCAAAAAGACAAAACTTTTGAAAATTATAATTCACAAATTTTAAGAAAAATTATAATTTATATAGGAATTTTGACGTGGCAGGGTTCCTGAGACTAGTCTTACTTGATGTAGACCACGCGATCGATGTTCTACTTGTTTTCAATATTTTAATGAGCGGCATTATGTACAGTCATTCTCAGAAATAAAGCCACATTTTTGGCGAATCCTTCAACTGCTGTTCAATTGTATGCGAAAACTTTGCTTTTATTAACGTAACTGCAGTAAAAAGCATTTATGTATACATAACCATATTAATTGTGAACAAACCTGTCGATTTCGTGCACACAGTTTCAGCGCGAAACATTCGGTAAACCGTGTTCTCTCTATATTATTTAATATAATTTTTTATAGCGTCATCTTGCCAAGGAAGAATTCGAATTACTGTTCGGCATGACGCCGATTGAATTTTACAAACTGCCCGAATGGAAGCGGATTAATCTGAAACGGAAACTGAAGCTGTTCTAAAACCGATTTTGACAAAAAACTTACCGCACCCTCCTTGGCGTTCTCGATTGTTTCTCATCTATAAATGCGATCTCTATAATATTTGTATTTTTTATATTTATTGTTATCTGTGTTGTTTTGCAAAGAAATTTAGTATTTTAATCTGAGTTATAGTGGTCATTATTTAGGGGTTAGTGGCAATAGGCACGTTTATAAAAACTTTTTATCTTTTTATTTGCATTCTCAAGCTTTTTCATGTATGCAATGAATCGTTGAGAATGTTTGCGAGGTACCTAGTGGTCAGAAATGAGATTTTTGAGGTGTAACATAAAAATGCAATCTTTCCGGATATAATATGGTTTTCGTATTCGTAGCATACTGAGAAAATTATGGTCCATTTAAAACGGGTGTGTGCCGTATTTTTGAACACATCAGCTACTATAAAAGAGCGTTATGTGCGCATTCCACATTACTCGCGTAAGAAATTATTGCAGTGTTAGCAATAGTGATGTCATTGCACTGGTCCGGGCCAATTAAGTCAAAAATATTTTTTTCAGCTAATAAACATAAAAATTTTTTGTCCAACAGTCTAGCAAATTTTTTGAGGCTTATTTTTAGAGGCAGTTTTGACTTAATGTTTAGACAGTAATGTTAACGTAACACATGTTAAGAAATTCCATAGCACCTCTGAATACGTAATTTATTGTTAGAAAGAATTTTGTGTATTTGCAGCTGTGATCAAAAAAATTTCAACGGTTTGTTCGGTCAGACGGTGAGGACCGGTCCGCACAGACGTATTTTAAAGTCAGTCCCGACCGGAGTACGGCCCGTGTGCCGACACTGATTACGACGTTGCTCTAGGATCGTACTGAATATTTTTTATTACACTGATCATTTTTATACTTAATCTGATGTTGTGTTTTTCAAGATTACATAAGCTACATATGTTGTTCAGATTTTATAAGTTGAATTTTTTGTAGTTTTGTTCGATTTACTAGCCTAGTTTGTTGTGGGCAATCATTGTTATAGCAACAGCTCAAGGCTGAAAGAAATGAAAGCTAAAAACAAATAACTACAGTTATGAGACTAAAAAACGAAAAATCAATGAGGATGTGAAGGTAAGGACATAAAAGCTGTGTTTGGGTTTAAACGGAGCCCAACGTTCTAGTCCGGATATGGAATCAAATGGTAATGCCACGGTTTGTGGGCTAAGAAAGACGGGTAAACTAATCGAGAAACATTTATTGTTTTGTAGTCTTTAAAATAATTTGTTGAGAAAACAGTTGTGTCCACCCAGATGCATCTGATTTTGTTCAGATAACTGGGGGTTTTAGAAATTTTTCCACTCGAACATTTCATGGATGAACAACTTCAACGAGAACATCGATCAGAAATCTTGCTTGACTGCTCCGAGCTGTTGCTATCACCACCGTATATTATATTTCGGAAAACGGAAAATGCCTTCAAGCGCCGAACATTGTCCAGTAGTTTTGGCCACAGTCGGCAATACATAGCTAGAAAGCTGTGTTTAGGGATTATTTTGTAAATATGAAGATACCGGTGCTTGTTAGAGGCCCACCTTTGTACAATAATTGTAAAAACAAAAAGTTTTCACTATTGTCGTGCAGGTTAAAATGTCTTCGTTTGGAGAGTTTAGCGAGAAAAATTTATTGCTTCCATGTTTACATGAGTCTTCATTTTGTCTAGATTATGTAGAATATTTTTTATCTTCGGCATAGTATGAAACGAAATCAATATTAAAATTGCAGCCGTTGTGTGATTCCAAGGGTAGCTTGATATTTCATGTTGTCAAGTCCGTGAAAAAGATTGGTGGGGGGCGCGCGCTGGCTAAGAGGAAACATAGAAATTTTATGGCACAAGTATTATTTTATAGTACTCAAGTCCGTGAAAAAGATTGGGGGGGGGGGGCGCGCGCTGGCTAAGAGGAAACATAGAAATTTTATGGCACAAGTATTATTTTATAGTACTCAAGTCCGTGAAAAAGATTGGGGGGGGGGCGCGCGCTGGCTAAGAGGAAACATAGAAATTTTATGGCACAAGTATTATTTTATAGTACTCAAGTCCGTGAAAAAGATTGGGGGGGGGCGCGCGCTGGCTAAGAGGAAACATAGAAATTTTATGGCACAAGTATTATTTTATAGTACTCAAGTCCGTGAAAAAGATTGGGGGGGGCGCGCGCTGGCTAAGAGGAAACATAGAAATTTTATGGCACAAGTATTATTTTATAGTACTCAAGTCCGTGAAAAAGATTGGGGGGGCGCGCGCTGGCTAAGAGGAAACATAGAAATTTTATGGCACAAGTATTATTTTATAGTACTCAAGTCCGTGAAAAAGATTGGGGGGGGCGCGCGCTGGCTAAGAGGAAACATAGAAATTTTATGGCACAAGTATTATTTTATAGTACTCAAGTCCGTGAAAAAGATTGGGGGGGGCGCGCGCTGGCTAAGAGGAAACATAGAAATTTTATGGCACAAGTATTATTTTATAGTACTCAAGTCCGTGAAAAAGATTGGGGGGGGCGCGCGCTGGCTAAGAGGAAACATAGAAATTTTATGGCACAAGTATTATTTTATAGTACTCAAGTCCGTGAAAAAGATTGGGGGGGGCGCGCGCTGGCTAAGAGGAAACATAGAAATTTTATGGCACAAGTATTATTTTATAGTACGTGGCAATGAAAATAAGATTGCTGATTTCGGGTAATCATAAACATACGTACCGTCCCAAATTAGATAGAGGAAATTAGGAATTTAAAACACAAGCTAGGAATTTAAATTTGAAACTTAAGCTAAGTGTTTACGATCTCCTAAGCTACATACTTGACATTTAAAATTATTATATTTTCTGCTGACGCTTGTATGCACTTACCTTCGTGCAAACATTAATTCCGAAAACAAACATCTCTTTTCCGAGAGAGAAAAATATATACAGTACGCGCCATAAATGACTATCGCATTTTGAGCGAACGAGTTCGACCACTGGATCGCTCGCGAGTTCGAAACTATTAGAAATTAAAAATAAATTCCATTTTAGAACAAAATTATTTCGAGCAAGTCCGAGCGAGCCACAGTCATTTTTGGCATGTACTATACTTATAAAATTAGGAGCAATAACCCCTTTTGTACGTAACTGTGCTTCGTAGTTTACACAACATACCATGTGCGGTATGGTTATGCGAAGGCTACGACGGTGTTGTATGCTTCATACGCAAAATTTGCTTAACTATCTAAAGACACAAAAGATTATGTATCAAAAGCAGTTTCTTCATATTCCCAAGTACCGGCTTAATTGCTCTAAAATTGAGAAAATACGCAATTTTTTTTAATCATATCTATAAGAAGGAAGGGTAACCCATAATTATAGGGGTTTCGTAGCAAAAATATACTGTTATACCTTTTGATATCACTGTCTGAGCTAAAAGTGCGACGCTGACCGCCAAACAGACTTAGTTATTTTTTGCCGAATTTATTACATATTTGGTGACGATTATTATATTATTTGTAGCTGTTTTATTAGGTAGATGTCAGGAATTATCATCTAAAGCTTTTGGTTTATTTTCCAAATTCAACAAAATTTTAATTATAACAGCAGTTAGAAATCTGGAGCGCTTAATATTTCTCAATATTGTCAATAAGTTGTTATTGGTCGTTAGTCGGTGAGAATCGGCTAAATACTTGATGAATTCGAGCCAACTGTCTGAGCAGAACACCTTGTTTTCTACATACAATACTCGCCAGAAATGACTGTCACATTTCGAGCGAGCGAGCTAGTTTCGAGCAACTGGCTCGATCGTGATTTCGAAACTTTATTTAAACTAGTAATAAATTCTATTTTTAGAACAAAATAATTTCGAGCAGAGCTAGCGATTGTCATTTTTTGCGGGTACTGTATAATATACACTAGTATTATAGCTTTTTTGCTCGCGTGCAAATACATTAATTGTGGTGCTTGCATTGCCTTATAGTACTATAATATTGATTATCCATGCCTAATTAGCCGTTAATTTGCTGTAAAAGTGTTGATCAGATTTGTTGTTATTTCGGTATATATTATATTATATTTATTTGCGTATATAAATAGAATATTACAATTTTTAGTTTAGTGTCGGGTCGAGTTAAAATAAATTGAGAGCAAACTTAATTTTAATTACAATAATGATGACACATAAAAATACAGTGTCATTCGTAGAAATGGTTTTTCGGCTACCGTGGTGTCGTCGGGATGCCCCAGTACATTGTGAGAATTTTTTGTAAAATTTATGACAATTTTGACTTGTCACGGTTTGTTTTGAAAAAAGTTGATGTTTGCGGAAACGGAATGCTGTACCTTCTAAAATGCGACACATAGTAAACTAGGTCGGTTCTTCCAAAATTTAGATAAAATGCCGACTGCAAATGAATTTTACATCACTTCCCCAGAAAAACTATTTTTAGTAAGCGCGAGATTGCTTTAAAGGTTGATTAAAAATTAAGGTGCTGTGTGTTGATACACAATATATAATTACACTTGGTTATTTTTAAGTATCTTTCTTTATTTGAAGTGAACATAACATATTAATTTTAAGAAAGCATACTGTCGCTATTTTTGAAAAGTCAAATTTTGAGCTGCAGCACGAAACCAGCATAAGAAGATTATGATTCCAGAAATGTGTTAAGGTTCAGGGATTTGGCCTTATAAATTCGAAAAACAAGTCTCACAGAATATTAATACCTAGATCTTTTTGCTATTAATGCGGAAGCTAATCATAATATTGAATTTTTGAAAAACAGATCTACCTGCCTGGAATAGACTATACGATTTTTTGAAACGTCCAGTAGTATAAGTTGAGGACTACGCAAATCCCCGATCACAAACTGTTAATTTGAAGCATTAATTTACTCCTTTGCGAAGGTATTGCGTCGCACTGTTCTTTCTACTTTGAAAATTCCGAAAAGCCTTTTCTCAGAATGTGTATTGCTGTGAAATTTTGCTGTATTCGGTTGGACTACTTAATATTTGGTTAATATTTTGCAGATTTTAGCCATAAATATTTTGCTTATTTAGACACTTGAGTATTAATATTTCTTAAAATCCTTTCATAGTCTGCTACTGATTTATGCTTTGATTATGCTTAAAGTTCACAATGCCATTTAACAATCTATATAAACATTTGGTGTTTCAATTTAGCCTAAAACAACGTTAGATATGGTTGAGAATGGTTTTAAATTTGGAAATAGAGTTTTTCGAACTATTTTAGCGCAAATTTATAGTTGTTGATTTCTAACAGTTGAGCTGTGACCTCGGTATTGCAGTTAGGGAACAACTCCCACAACGTAATCTGGTTTGGCACCTTTTGATATGTGGCGATAAACCATTTAACCCTTTCATGCCTGATTTAATTCGTGTATGGTACGATGATTTACTAACTCAAGCTTGCGTCAAAAAACAAAGGCTCATCTGGTTTCCTGGATGCGAATGAGAGTTTGTTCAGGTGACTTTTATAGCTTTTATGTTATTAGAAAAGTTCAGTAAATGACATTTTGTTAAGTTTTTGAGCGCTAGCTTTAATAATATAGATAACATTGATGGCCAGTCTAACTCTAAGGAGCATACTGTCGCTATTAAGAAAGCATACTGTCGCTATTTTTGAAAAGTCAAATTTTGAGCTGCAGCACGAAACCAGCATAAGAAGATTATGATTCCAGAAACGTGTTAAAGTTCAGGGATTTGGCCTTATAAATTCGAAAAAAACAAGTCAGAATATTTATACCTAGATCTTTTTGCTATAAATGCGGAAGCTAATCATAATATTGAATTTTTGAAAAACAGATCTACCTGCCTGGAATAGACTATACGATTTTTTGAAACGTCCAGTAGTATAAGTTGAGGACTACGCAAATCCCCGATCACAAACTGTTAATTTGAAGCATTAATTTACTCCTTTGCGAAGGTATTGCGTCGCACTTTTCGTCTTTCTACTTTGAAAATTCCGAAAAGCCTTTTGTCAGAATGTGTATTGCTGTGAAATTTTGCTGTATTCGATTGGACTACTTAATATTTGGTTAATATTTTGCAGATTTTAGCCATAAATATTTTGCTTATTTAGACACTTGAGTATTAATATTTCTTAAAATCCTTTCATAGTCTGCTACTGATTTATGCTTTGATTATGCTTAAAGTTCACAATGCCATTTAACAATCTATATAAACATTTGGTGTTTCAATTTAGCCTAAAACAACGTTAGATATGGTTGAGAATGGTTTTAAATTTGGAAATAGAGTTTTTCGAACTATTTTAGCGCAAATTTATAGTTGTTGATTTCTAACAGTTGAGCTGTGACCTCGGTATTGCAGTTAGGGAACAACTCCCACAACGTGATCTGGTTTGGCACCTTTTGATATGTGGAGATAAACCATTTAACCCTTTCATGCCTGATTTAATTCGTGTATGGTACGATGATTTACTAACTCAAGCCTGCGTCAAAAAACAAAGGCTCATCTGGTTTCCTGGATACGAATGAGAGTTTGTTCAGGTGACTTTTATAGCTTTTATGTTATTAGAAAAGTTCAGTAAATGACATTTTGTTAAGTTTTTGAGCGCTAGCTTTAATAATATAGATAACATTGATGGCCAGTCTAACTCTAAGGAGCGGAAATGAAATGCATGCCATCCCATTGTCGATATACTAAGCCTTAGCTATTGCCTAAGTACTGGTCTTCCGCAAACCCAATTCTCACTCTCCAATGTTTTTCCATTGCAATAATACTATAGACAAAAGGCGCACGGTAGAGTTTGGGAGCTGCTATACACAGGTCCTAAGGTGGGACACCGACCAAACCAATGGGACTAAACATACTTGTACACGCTGGCAGAAACGAACACTACACGTGGAGGAATAATTTTCCTATGCGTTTAGTACAAAATATGAATAAGCAATAGCAGGGCGCATTATCAGGACTGAACTGAGAGCAACAATAAGATGACTCGCTTACGGTACGCTGTGTGTACGATGACTTATCATTGTCCGACTGTCAAACTAGATTCCATGGACAATGCTAAAGGACGACCTAGCTAACAGTTTTTTCCTTGCACACGTGTCTAGCTCTCTGGATATTCTGTTTAGTCTAGGCTAATTATATATATAACACACACGGCGGCGCTGCATCATGGGAAACTTCAAATTTTGGGAATGTGGAAATTTGCAAACGCACAGGCGTGAAATTCAAATTTTAGAGTGTTAATTACAGTCACGGGAGATACGAACAACATTCATAGTCAGTGCTAATTATCAGGCAAATCCTCACAGTCACATAATACTTCTCCAGTTGTCCGAGGTGATGTGAAAGACTATATCGGGAAAATTTGTCTGTCTCATGAGACTGTTGAACAACAGAGAGTGATTTTGCACGCAACTTAACTTAAACGCCTCATAACAAAAAGGTGCAACACATTAACGAGTCGCGTAACCATCAGCAGGTTACATAATAGGTGAGCAGCAAAACAAATAGAGTATCAACCGACATTAGGATAACATTAAATTTCTCCGTGGGGTGAAGTACGCGAGTGTACAGCTAAAGTTTAGGGACTTAGTTAATGGAGACGAAAAAGGTAACCTCCGTTCTGAATATAGCAATTTTAAGGACGGACAAAGTATATCCCAAAACCGGACATCATCAACAAAATTTCTAAGCAAATGATTAACAAAACACAAAAATGCATGAAAGCAACGGTACTACACATTGCGTGGTACAACATATCGTCGTTCTAAGAATTCTTTATAGAAGTTTACTCACCTAGAAACTCTCTCAAAGTTTAAGCTAGCTGAAAGTATAGTCCTAAAATTGACACCTAACAACCAAGAGTGCTATTGTATAATACTTGACCACCAGTAGTGTATGGGTTATAGTTGCCTAATTTTCGTTGCCGGGCGGCTATGTAACTGATACGTTGGACAGGGTTGGGGTACTCCCGATTTAAAATACTTAGCGATTAGCTACGGCAATCAGAGATGGAACCGGGTCACTTGGGTCGCAACCTTCCACCGGGTTGCTAAGTAAATCGGATCACACGCCGTGATCCGGCTTAATTTAAATCCAAAAATATAGCCCAAAGCCCGTAACCCAACCCGGCGTATTACTAACTTTGTGAATCCGTAGCATACACAATCAGTGTTTTGATGGTTGCCAACTTCCTCGTAGCTTCAATATGCTGGGAAAGTGTGTATTGAAAGCATTCATTTCAGTTTTTAGCGTTTTTATGTAATACCTATTACACACACCTTTTTATACACCATGTACCTTAACATGCCTGCACCTAGGCGGGATTCTGTCACAGAGCCAGTTCCGGATCGCGACAACAAGGCACAGCCACATCCGGCCCTTCATAATTAAAATAAATAACTAAACTATAACTTGGCGTATTTTACAAGCCAACCTAGTAGCTATATAAAACACGCTCTTTCAGACCTGAAAATTATGTTATTGTAACTAGTAGGATGTTTTACGAACATATTGCCATATGTATAACCAATTTCCACTTTTTTGCGATTTTCCGTTGTCATCATATATTTCTGGTTTTAGAGCCGATTTTGGCCCTGGTGACAGTTTATCATCCTCGCTTTACTATTAACTATTACCTTTGTAGGGTCTGGCTCGGACAAAACACATCACGCTGGCTAATCGCGGCTAACTAAGCATGGCTTAAGAGTCGCGGTTGACTGTGACAAAATCTGACCATGCCGCGCACATCTTAAGGTAAAACTGGGATTTCAGGAGGCGCCTCCGCTTTATATATTTAACTTTATATTATAGAATTCGTGTGATCTATTGAAATCATTAAACTAAAAATTCCCGCGTCACTACTGTACACGTTCAAACGCTCCATTTAGTCATGTTGAAAAATTAGCACGAAGTTATATTATAAGTTAAGTTAAAATTAGCACGAAGTTAAGTTATATTTCCCGGAAAACATGCGGCTTTCGTCCGCAGTCCTTCTTTCATCCAAGAAAACTAAATTTGTTTCATAAATCGGAACAATTATATATTTTTTTATATTTAAGTTGAGTTTATCTTTGTTGCTATCAGCAGGCTAAGTTTTGCAATGAACACTTATTTTAGCCCTCCATGTTATGTTTTTGCATATATCTGAGAATCACAAGAAGTCCGACATTTTTCATTGTTTCAATTGATGGACAATGTTGATGTGCGAACAATGTAAAATTCACAGCGATTCTGGATCATCACTATTAGATGCCGGCATTTTCCCATTTATCTTACACAAGAAGGCCCAAGCCAAATTTTAAATCGGGGGTCTGGTCCCGATTGCGGTAATGGACAACATGTATTTAAAAGAGTTTGCACAGAAAATGATTGCAGTTGTTTGTGACACACGGCAACGTGGCTGCTGATGATGCTCTATTGGGTCAGAAAAAGGTTCAGAAAGAGACCATCGTCACGAAGGACAATGTTGTTAAATGGACAAAATTTTGCTTTGGGATGTCAATAAGAAGGCGCCGATCATTGGTGGCTAATATTTGGACTGATTCCACTGTTCAAAACAATTATCGCAAAATGACATCTTATGGGTTGAAGAGAATGGTCATGGTCATGATGGAAGCGACTATTCATTTAACCACGGCATGTACATTTGCAAAGACTTTACTGACTCAAACACAGTGGCGAATATTGCAAATGCAACTGACGATGCTATTGCTGATGCCAGACTGCCACCAGACCTGCTTCCGGTAACCACAGATAAAGGATCCAAGATTGTCGGCGCGACAAATCAAAAATTGAGAGCAGACTGCGCATCCCACAGATTACACACGGCGATTGACAATGTATGGACTACTGCTAAACAAGCATGTCCTGAGCTTAATCATTTAGACGAATCGTATCGAAAATTGGTGCACTTTGTGAAAAAAGTTCTAACATTCAATCACTGTTGCCTATCAGTTTGAAGCAAAGAGGAGCTACGTGACCACGGCGGGCGCTCAGGCTTAGTATATCGAGAATGGTATAGTGTGCATTTTACTTCCGCCTTAAATGTTACATTGGCCCCGAAATCCATACCTATAGGACTCGACTAGCCCACCCACCCGGGGGAATACAGAGTTCCAGTACATATGACTGTACGGCTGGTGATATGTACCTAACTAAATATTCATTCAAGCAATGCCTACCGCTAGTTTAATTAGTATTCAAAAAATACCAGTGTCAATAATATCATATAAACTGCATACGGTGCCCGCCACAGTTCAATAAATTACGGTAGTTGTGATACCCTACAAAGAAAACTCAGTACCTAGGGGTGTGGCATTCACCATCAGATTTTGATATACGGTATGGGTATGGCTGTCGCCGTCTGTACAGCGGAGTGGCCGTTATAGGGGATTAAAAGTTCCAAGCAGTAGGGACACTATAGTGGGAACGCCGCATAATTTATAAGTCGCATATACAGGAAATATGAAAAGAAGCTTGAAAGTTGCATATACAGCATATATGGAAGGAATCTGCAGCTTACGAGAACAATTAAAATTAGTGTAGGGTACCCTGGCCCCGTGTAGCGAAGAGGATACCCGGTATGGTCTCGATATACTAAGCCTAACCTTAGGCCCATATATGAGATATACACTAAGCCTAGGCAGCCGAATCGCTAGTTCTGCACTTTTTTAACTATATAAAACGTTTTGCCCCTCAGGATTACCTAGGAAACCTTATGAAGGTTCCATTTACAAGCCAAATACAAATAATAATCTAGCTTTATTGTTGAAACAATAGAACATAGAACAAATTTTTATAGCAATCACATTTAATGTTTGTGAACAGAAACACTATATTAATTTATAAATGCTATTGTCCTTACCATAGCTACCAAATTTTTATTGTTAAAGCTATAGAAGCTAGGGCCCAAGTCAAGCTGAGGGGCGTGACGTCATAGGCTGGTATGTCGTTCTACATATACTAAGCCTAAGCCTAAGCCTTAGCCTAAGCTTCGACCTTTATATGGCCCCTAGATTATAACTGAGCCTAAGTCGGGGGGCTGCCGCCCCCCGAACCCCCCGCACTAAGCTGTTCCTTTTTCAACGATATAACGTTACGCCCCTCAGCTTGACTTGGGCCGAAGCTAGCATTATATTGCAGTTACAGAAATCCGTAACTTCTACTGTTGCTAACATGCTACGAGAAAACTACTGTCGCTGCATTTATGTTAAATTCTATTGTCGCTATAATAGTATTAAGCAAGCAATTGGTGTTGCAACAACAATACAGTTTCTTTGTTTGGTGCACTAAAAGCAAACGTTATTGCAACATCAATATTTATGCGCAACGCTATTGTTAGAGCCAAAAATAGAAAAACACTACGCTTTGTAATAATGGAACGATAATATATCCTCTTTGCAATAGCTTACGGTGTGCAGTTCATGCACGCAGATCTCTGTGAACCACGCATAACCATATGACAACTCTACAGTCACATCCAGTTAGTTTAATAATTTGCGTAGAACTCAAACGCATGGTTGGTCTTAAAGCTTTATTCTCGACTCCGATCATACACATCCGTTTTACCTTTTTAGGAATTTTTGTCAGTCTAAGTATGGATTCGACCTTTAATCTCTATGCAATTTGCTACTATACTGGGCGGGTAGCAACCCAAAGAAAATTGATGGTTTCATGACTGAAATTAGCTGAAATCGAAAAATTCTAAACTGTCGTCAGAGATCGGTATCTCTGAAATGGGGGTGCAGCCATCACCATCGGAAAAATCCCGTGGCTGACTCCGGCCACTGATGACCAAGTAACTTTTGCAAATTTTAGCCCAGTTTTGAATCTGGCCACGGTTCACCGGGCCAAGATACCTTTAAGCAAGTTTTACTGGCTAGCTGGTCACTAGCGATTTAACAGTGCCCGCTTAATGTCTTAACCACTAATTGCCTATCAAATCAAACTAAATCATTAAGATATTCCTGGGTCAGTGTTGCTATTTGATATCCAACAGTAGACCTATGATTCCGGTTTCGTCACGCTGATTAATAAATCGCCTGTGGTCCTCGCGGCAAGGCGGGTCGTAAGCTAGTTCATTCGCTTGGACAGTTTCGTGCACGAACAAATTTTCCTTGAGCATGTTGCTCGGGAGAATGGCAGTAGCCTCTCTTTTTATGTTATTTTGATTCATGTTACAGGGCTGCCAAGAAATCATCCTCTACAGTTAAAGTTGCACTGCTGGCGTGGGTGCTTCAGATTTTCTTTTCTCGGCTCCCACCCTCATATAACAAGATATCGTAACCACATGTAATGCTCAATTTCAACAGCGGTAAATTTAAAATTTCATAAAAAAATGTCATTATTTATCGAACATGGTGAGAACTGGTTGTCGTGCCACTGACGGTAAAACAATCTACCACGTTTTGCCTTGCTGTTGAGACCTTGGTGCGTTCGTTTACTGGGAGAGATACTCACACCCTGAATGTTCTTAGAGCGTTTGAGGCTCAGGTAAGAGGCGGTCGCCACTTCTTTTTTCTATTTTACCCATTTTGCTGAAAGCCTAATTACCCCTGTAAAATAAGAATAGATTTTGTCCGTTCTTTCTCTGACGATGAAGTTCCACTTTTATGATCATTTTCATAAATTTGTATTTAGTTGATCACTAGTAACTTTTAGATTCCTGGTGCGAAATATTCCTCGTCTCGGTTGCTTGATTTGAAATTCTGGCTTCACAACTACAGAACCAATGGACAATAGCACGGCGCTAGTTGTAATTTTTCGAGCCGGGGTTCACTCTCGGCCCTATCTACTCCATCTTAATTTGAAACTTTCGCGCTGGCATGACTCGTAAATACTCAGCTCTACACTACCGTACCCTGGAGTCAGATTTTACATCTAGAGATCTGAATTTAGTGTAGTTAAAAGCGAGCTAGCGAGCGAAGAGAATTTTTTGTTTTCAAAACGACGATCGAAGAGATCGAAGAGATCGGATTTAAGGAAGGGGAAAAGTTTACTCTCTATACTGTAAAACACAATGCAACAGCGCAATGCAGGTTATTCCCTCGAGGTTCGGACCCCTCAGAGGGAGGCCATGCTCGCCTCCTCCTCCCCATTCCCGCACGGATCTAGCGTGCAAATTTTTTTCGGCTAAAGGGAAATCTTGCGAAAAATAGGCAAAAAATTAGGTAAAATTGACACATATTTGAGCAAAATTGGCAAAAAATTGGGAGCACCCCGCAAGTTGATTATATAGTTCAGACAGGTTCAAAACTATCAAGTAATGTAGCTATATTTTGCACCAAACAGAACCAGTTTGGAATTTTAAAGCGTCGGAAATGTAATAATACACCCGTTACAAGCTTAAAATAATGGGCCTATGCAACCTTTATGGCCGTAAGTGAAATGCACGCTATGCCGTTCTCGATATACTAAACCCAAGACTTAGTCTTAAGCCTAAAGCTAAGATCCCTATATGAGCCATGTAATAAACCGAATTAAATGCAATCAATGATGAAGCACGCTGTTAACTTCTAATAATTCTGAACTTTATCTGGTCAAAATTAATATAATTTGGCATTTTTTTGGATATATTAATCAGGCTAAAATTGGTCTGTCAGAATAGTTCAACAAGAAGTTAACACTGGCATTACTGCGACAAGCAAGGACTGTTATTCCATTGCGATACCTCTTTTTTGCACATGTACGGTGCATAGTATGTGCAGTGTAGATACATGTAAATTTACAATAGCGAAGTGAAATGTAGATATATGTAAATTTATAATAGGGAGGTGAAGTGTCTAATAATATATTATATGTAGAGAATCGAGTCGGGCAAAAATTGTTTGTTTCCAATTAAAAGGTACTGACGAAACTTCAACGAATAATGCCGTCAGTGGTGCGAACTCTGAGCGTAGCCTTTTGCGCTTCGCAACTGTAAAAAATTCGACTTTTCGTTTTAGAAGTGAAAATTCACTTTATTCCGTTAATTGACATAACCAAAATTGTTGAAATAAGTATTTTAATAACAAAGGGATTTACATAGCTAGGGAGATACGTGTTTCTGTGAAATTTTTTATTTATAGATTTAAATATAGTTTTGAAAGTCTATCACAATACATTATTGATTGAAGCGAACGTATTTGTTTTCTTTAGACGGGAAAATCGGCAACATCTGTGCGTCCGTCCGTTGAATTCCCAATAACTACTTTTGTTTGGAACGCCTAATATCCGTTGGTGCAAGGTTTTTGTCAAAATTTGTTTTAGTTATTTAGTAATTAACTATTTAAATGTGTTAGCCTATTTTTAGCATTTTCAAACATAAATTGCAGTGTAAAGCTATGATTTCCGTACGTCTACTACATCTTTCCATTCTGATTACGAACCTGGCGTTTGTTAAAATTCGAGCATGCTAAAACATGCTAATTAGTTAATTATTTGATTTAATGACCATTCAGCTAATTTATTGAAAATTTTCGAAGTTTTCTGAAATGAAAAGAAATTGGTACACGGGGTTTTCGATGTCACTGATCACGAATATGACATTTATGGAACTATGAAACTTGGCCGTATGTATGAATTAGTAAATTTATCCGCTAATTAGTTAATATGCAAATTTTAAAGTAGCTTGAATTTACTCCGCTCACTTGTAATTTATACATTTACTAGTTATTCTGTAACAATGCATGATGTATTACGATTGTTATATTTCTAAATTTATTTTAGAGTTGTTAGCCAAAGCCAATTCGCATATTAATTTTGATTGACTTTGAAATTGAATTGTTTTTGATTGTCGTTCGAGTTCTGCCGCAGCATCATCATCTGTTTTCGTTTTGGTTTCTTAACCTACATTATATAATGCAAATTTGATGAAAGTAGGAGCAGACTTATACAAAGCTTATTTATAACTCGTTGATATCACGAAGTGTTTTCTCTTATATGATTGCGCGTTATTGATTTAATGGACCATGTTATTTGTTTGGTTTGAATGGGGCAAGGGATTGGTCAAGAATATTTCATTACAGCTGTCGCCTATTGAAAAACGGGAACTGATTCGTCACCAGAAGTTGTGGCGTTCGAGGTGTGGCCAGTAGTATGCCGGCGGGTACTAAGTGGTTGCCTTCTTTTACGCGTGCTTATTCTTTTAGCAATGATCTAATTCGGTTTAGCGAGGCGGTGTGAATTATATAGCTCGATTCACTAGGATGTTAGACAGATGAGCCCCAAAAGCCGCAATTGAAATATTTATTTAAAATGCTATAGTACGAATAAGGCACAATTCTTTAGTACTGCAATTAGCTAGGCTATATTTAGCATTGGTAATTTTGGTTCTTTTCATCTCGGGTGGCACCCTTCGGAGCTACGAGATAGAAACCATAAAAACTGTGAATGCGTTGTTAGCAACCTGGAATTCAATAGGGAAATGTTACGAACCCGATGCTTCATCAGTCGAAATAAAAGGCAAATTGTGACATCCAATGAGCCCAAGAATGGTGTATATATATCAGCTTCAAGGCAAGACGATTCACGTACCTGTAAATACATCTAAGTCGACATTGCTGGTAGCAACGTTGTGGAGGTTTCAACGATTTTCCCTATGTGGTCTTGGTCGTTTGGAGGAAGGGTGAACCGATGTTCCCCATCGGGCGCGCCGGGACACCTGGACTTAACGCCTACCGAAAAGAACCGACAAGAAAGGGTAATTGTGTCCCCGGGCAATGGCAGCACCAGTGGCGTGATAAACGGCGAATTGGGGGACGACAATCGAATACTTCAACCGAAAGGCAGCCGAAAATGTCAACCAACGATGAATATAGACGTTAGTCAGTCAGCCCGGAACAAACGATATCGAAATTGTTAAATTCCTAGTGAGCCGTATCGGGCTCAGTATAAGACAGGAACCTGAATTGTGTTATTTTTGGGTATTGTGTTGTATAATTGCCAAATATTTTTATCTAATTTCAGGAACTTTATTTTAGGGCGACCCAGGTTTATAGTCGAAGGAATTGGGATGTGATGTCGAAAAAAGAAGAAATGTATAAAAATACGGATTTGTAAAATGACCTGAAACAAAAATGGTTACCGCCAGTACTAGGCGCTCTTTCGGCGCTGTGGATTGATGAAAAGGGAACACAAAGAAAAATATTTCGAAGGCATGGTATTGGAAGTTAAGGGAAAGGTACGGGTTAAGTATGGTATCGGTACAAGTGTGAGAGGCAAAGTTAAGGACTTGGTCAGTCGTGCCCGGGGTTCACCACTTTAAATGTTCTCCGTTAGCTTCTCAACGATTGGGGAAATCTCATCCTGGTACATCATAAGGTAATATTTATGGCAGATACTCGACCGACAATCCAAGATATAAGGCAAATGGAGAGTATAGTCGCTTAGTTCAAGTACCGGCTTATTAAAATATCGTTGGTGGTTTCTGGCATACGACATTGAGAACAATACGAGACTTCATCAAAAGATTCTTCAGTTGAACTATTATAGTAGTAGTAGTAGTAAATCATTTATTACCGGTCATTGGATATTGCAGCTCGAATGGTTTTGCATCCGGAGTTAAGTCCATCATAGCGAGCCCAACCATTAAGGGATAGCCTGGCTGAAACACCATCTGCCAGCCTTATATAGACAATATAAAAAAATACATAGATATAGTAAACATGACAATATCAACAGACCAGTAAATAAACGAAATATAAATCAGAAAAAGGGGTAAGTCCTCTTACATTTCTGATTAAAGGTTTCGATCAAAGTTCAGGAATTTTGATAAATCCACCTCATCAAGTAGTTTTTCAAGATTGTCTGGACTGCTGGCGTCAAGTAATGGTCGATTCATTACCATGACTGGTAATTGTTTCCATACATTCACGACTCGCACGCTCAGAAAATGACTCAGAAAGTTGGTTTTGTGCTGTGGTTTCTTTATTTTAAGATGATGACCTCTTGTGTAATTGACACAAGGCCGTTCGAAAAGATCCTTATATCCAATAGAAAAATTTTTAATTGATTTGAAAACCACTAGTAATTCAGCGTGCAGACGTCTCAACTCCAAGAACTTTAGGTTAAGATATTTGAGTCTATCTAAGTATGGGATGTGCGGTAGGCCTGCTCGGGCGAAAATACGTCTAGTGAAGTATCTTTGAACAGGTTCCAGTTTATCAATGTTTCCTACTGCACATGGAGACCACGCAGGCGATGCATATTCTAAAATGGGAATTACATAAGACATATACGCAGTCAATAGCACATGAACATTACAGTTTATAAAACAACGAAATAACATGTTAATAATGCGATAGGCCTTTTGACATATAATGTTGCAGTGAATGTCTGGCTTCAGCAGATTCGACACAGAGGCCCCTAGGTCTTTTAAATGAGTGTTTCTACTTAAATAGTGGTTTCCGATTTGATAATCTGTCTGCGGGTTTCCAAAGCCTATGTGAAGTACTGTACATTTAGCGTGCGACAAGCAAAGTTGCCATTTCTAGCCCAAGAATCGACATAACTCATAGCTTGCCTAGGTTCATCAGCCGCTATGTGCGGATCTGTTCGTTTTAACTTAACATAGAGTTTCACTTCATCAGCATATAATTTGCAGAGTACGTTATTTAAATTTACAACAAGATCATTTATGTATAAAACAAATAAAGTGGGACCAAGAACGCTGCCCTGAGGAACGCCTGAGGTTATATCATGTTCTTCTGAAAAGCTATGGTTTACCCTTACGTAGAATTTTCGGTCAGTTAGGTAAGCTCTAATCCATTGTAATAGATAACCGCTTATGCAATACTTAGATAGCTTTAGCCGTAACTTATTATGGGAAACGGTATCAAAAGCTTTTGCAAAATCAAGGTAAACTATATCAACGTAGTTTCCCTCATCAGCCGCGGTGCACCAATCCTTCATGCACTGAAGCAGCTGAGTAAAAGTTGATTTGTCTGATACAAATCCATGTTGGTCCGGAGTAATGATGTTATTATGAGCAAGAAAAGACATGATTTCATCGTTTACGGCATATTCCATGATTTTGCTACAATTTGATATCAATGACGTTGGGCGATAATTGAGGGGGTTAGATGAATCTCCCTTTTTATACACTGGCATCACGCACGCTGAAAGCCATGGTTTTGGCCGGCTGGCATTGACAGATGATTGTTCGAAAATGTGTGCCAGTGGGAAACAAAGTGAATTTCTCAGATTTTTTACAAGGAAAGCGGGTAACCCATCTGGCGAATGGCATATTTTAGAATTTAGTTTACTCATGCACTTTTGTACAGTTTGTGGCGAAAAAGTAACCCAAGTTAGGGGTTGATTGGTGGCTGTTTTATTAGTAAATGTAGGAATATTATTATCAACAGTAAATACAGAAGAAAAAGCATCAACGATAATATTAGCGCAGCACATGACAATGAGCCATCAGGGCATTTTATAGCACCAATACTGGCCTTCGTTGAAAGCCGGTTATTTATATATCGAAATAGCGTTTTGAAGTTTCCTGTTTCGATAATGTTCCGTTCTCGCCTTTTCTTGAATGTTAAAATCGCTGTAGAACACTGATTGGAAAATAGATTATAATCATTAAAATTTCCAGACTGTTTTGCGGACTACCACAATCGTAATTTTTTCTTTTGCATACGCTTAATATAATGATATCTAACGAATTTTTCTGCTACAACAGTCCGCTTCTTTGGTACAAAAAGTTCACAGCCGTAGTGCATGATATGGAGAAAAATTCTTAACTTGTCATTAATTGAAACAACTTGATACAAGAGTGTTTCCCAGTCAATAGATAAAATAAATTGCTCAAATTCTGAAAAGTTCGTTTTTCCGAAGTTAAAAGATTCACATGGTGTTATATTCTGTTCGTAAATATTTCCTGAAATTGAAAAGTTTAATGATAAATGGTCAGAATCCGTGAGTGGTTCGTCGCCATGTACATTAAACACATTAAGCACAGAATTTGTCATTATAAGATCTAATATATTCGACCCACGTGTATTAAACGTTACTAACTGCGTTAAGCCCGATATTTGTAATGAGTTCATGAAGCTAGCGTAATCCCCAGACAGGGGGTATGCGAGAGTTTCCCAGTTGATTAGGGGATAATTAAAATCTCCTATCCAGGTAACGGGCCATGGGACATCACTGTACATCTGTATAAATTCTGAGAGTAACTCACAAGACACTACGTCTTAATTTAGCGGTCTGTATACGCATAAAAGGCGGTGTTTTGTTGAGCGGAGCTCGGCGAAGCCGAGCGAAGCGTTTTTATTTTCTGTCTGGCAGCAAAAAGTCGATGTCCGTTCGTCTTTCATGGATCTCAAGAACCACTGAACCGATTTTAAAAAACTTTTTTGTTTGAAAGCCTATCATGTCAGAGTATGCACCTGATATTTGGAATTAAAAAATTTTGAGTGGTTAATTAGTAATTAGCTAATTAGTTAATTTTATGCAGCTAAAAAGAGAATTTTGCAATATTTGTGTTATTTATTGAAATAGAGTCGTTCCGATCAAACCATTATAGGTTTTTTGGGTCGAAGAATCCAAATATAATATTTTTACCAATGATAAAGCCCTATGCAATGCAGTTACAAGAACATAAAATTGAGTACATTCGTAATGCCACAGCCCAAGCTCTGCTCACAAATGTAGTTCCACTACCGACTAGTTGGTATATGTAGATCTATACCAATCACCTCGAAGCTGATGAACCTGGGTTCTATAACTGAAACTTGTGAAAATTTAACACTTTTTTGAATAAAAAAAGCCACGCCACCTCCTCGGTTGCCATTCCGATCATTGCGAAATCTATTGTAGTTTGGACACTCAAAAATGAGTTCGGAATATCCTTGTGCAGCCAAGTTTCTGAATTGGCTACAACTGAATAATAACTGGAATTTAGTATGTATTGTAAAGCATTAATCTTTGTGTGGTTTGCTATACTTCTCGCGTTCAAGTATTTACATTTTATTAAATTTTTACATATTTGCGGAATTGTAGATACTCGTAAAGAATCTACCCCTTTTTCTAGTTTAAATCAACGGTTATTTTTCCGTCCGTGACTGAAAAATTATATATATGTTGGATTCATGCGTTTGTCGCCAACTAATCGTCCGTTCTCATCCCTACGACAATCTTTGTAAACCACAAGTTTTTCATTCACAACAGCGTAATGATCGCCAATGACCGCATAATTCACCTATTATATATAGAGTCCTTATTTTACCATTATATTATTAAAACTTATGGCCCGACAGCCGGACCATCGAGCGTTGATTAGCTGAGTAGGTATACAATAATTTGAGGCAGAGTTCTGGAGGCTCCGCTTGAGATTGAGGGCAAAGCTCCAGTAAAATATCCAACTACGCTTCTCGTAGTCGCGTGAAAGGGCTTACTACCGTCAAGTCCTAGTTCAGTTTTAGCAACGCTCCTAGTATACAAGTATGGAGTATCTTCGTCTATGTTACTCGTATGGAGGATGGCTTCTTGCTAAGCTTTAACTTCTCGACAACATACAACTACCATTGTATTCCCCGTCGGGTGCACGTCCCGTATTGCAAGGTAACGGTTCTTTAACGTCGGAGGCCTTGAATCCATAATCGAGGGTTGTTCCCCGTCGGCCGCTTTTACTAAATAAGGATTTAATTGTACATAGAAGCATACCATCCCTGTCGGGGGCTAACGAATTCGAATATGGCTAATAAATATAATAAGGGCTTGTGCCCCGTAGGGCGCCTTTCTAACACCCAAAAGAAATCTAATAGTTTTTAAGTATATTCTTCATTTGAAAAGCTAATAGTAATTCCGCAAGGCTGAACGAGAAACAGAGTGACATTAACTCATATTGAGTGAAGCAACGGACTAATTTTAATACATCAACCGTGGTTTAACTTGTTTTATCTTTTGAAATAATTTTGTACGGCTTTGCTTTTAGCCATGTTAGATATAAACCGAGTGTTATAGTGAAATCTGGAGTCAAATATAGTTGTTAGATCTTAATTACAATGCGTGCCAAAACTAAGCAACGTAACTTTCCGCTGGCATACTGTTGGCCACACATACACGAGCCCGCAATCCTTCGTTGGCTATTCCCCTTCTCATACCGACAGTCGTCGTAATAACAGTCCAACCTCGACCTCACACAATCAAATAAAATAACATCTGTTATAAGTTTAGTTCTTTTAGTCGATTCTGTTATAAGTTTATTTATATAGTTTATTTAAATATAGTATATATTTCATATTCATTAACACCGTCTTGATCCGTTTCAAAGTAGCCATCCTGAAGCATGCACTGTTATTAGGATGTGTTCCAGACGAAGGATCGACAAAATTTTCAGAAACACAATCTGTGTTATTGTGTTGTACCCATAACCCCACTGGCTAAGACCCCCAGGTTCTAGAACAAGCCGGCGAGTAGTGAAACACATTTTCGCTAGGTAAGCTTCGTTGCCACAGTCAGTTGATACGCCGGGGAACTGAACTCGCACAACCCATACTACATAGGTCCTGTATCGATATGTTGTAGTTCGGGGGTCGGAACTGTGTCAGCGCATTATTCAGCTATATGCCATTATCATTTGGGAAACAGGAGCATCTGAAGCTCCGACGGACAGACTGGGCTGTTCCTTTCTGTTTGAATGACTTCGCGATTTTAAAAAAACTGCTGTGCTTGACAGGGCGTAAAAATATAGCAAACTACAAGTAGCTTCATAAATGTTGGTCAGTACGAAAACAAAGCCGTTATGTTTACGTGTATTCCCGCGAATTTTAATAGGCTTTCATTGGCTAACATTGCGTGTGTTTTAACTGTTGAATTCTCATTGCCTGCTACGGCCATGATGATTCTGATTGACTACGATGACCATAAAGCATGGTTTTATCATACTGTTGCCAAATTACAACAAACAGTTTAATGGCTAATTTTAGAATGAATATAATGTGAAAAATGGGTTGCTTGACCAAAATGACCCTTATAACATTATTTTCCAGGAATTAGATTTCTTTTGATTATTTTGATTTTTTTAATAACTATAGAAATTGTTATTTTGGGTCCCTGGTATTTAACTGAAGCCCTCTTTTGTGTGGTTGCATTAGAATGTGACACAGAAGTTATAGAATAAGTTTGGACCACAGCTAGTGTAGAAATCACAGAAAATTTTTAAATCGGAATTCCGGCAGAGATTTTACTAGCCGTATAGTGGTGACATTTGACAAAGTATGTTATTGGATTTGTAAGATGACGCGCATAACTCAACTTTGGCTAGGCGGATTGAATTACATAGTAGCTCATTTGAAAGCTTCAACTCGTTATTTGTGCTCTTTAATTGGCCTCGAAGCACCTCTACAACCGGTGTAGATATTTAAGTGAAAGTGAGCTCATTTTGTAGATCCTCTATAGTACTGTATGTAATGCTTTTTTGCGTTGCTTTTAGCACGAAGATTTGGATAACAATGGATATTTAATGGGCCCATGGGACCCAAAGTACACGAGAATCAAATCTCCCTAAGCGCTCCAGCCGTATGGATTTTATTGGTCTCATTTTGTGGAGCTATTTATCCACTGGGTATTTACTACGTAACATATATATGTTGGACTTGGGACTAGCGACATGAATTGGAGACGGGGGGATCTGAAAAGCAACCGTTGAAAAGTTGGGTAATGGTCGGTTTCGAACCCTACTGTTGCATCCAAAAGCAGGCGCTCCACCGACTGAGTTATCTCTGACCGATATCACAGCAATAGTTAAAACTTCTATATGCATACGTCATAATTAGTCATATTAGTACTAACATATTTTAGATTAGCGCCTGTCGATAGAAGCTAGGAGCGAATGCATGCCAAAACAATCTGCTTTTAAAGTTGAGTAGGAGATATTTTCGATCCCGCGACCTCCTGCATTTGGATCCACAAGCAGGCGCTATACCGACAGAAATGACATCAGCTATAATGCTGCTATATTCGACACGATACACATTCGTAATCACTCCGTAAATATATGCGCAATAAGCAGATCCAATATTTAAGTAACATGGCTGTTATATATATTTTATAAAAGCCGTCGCTCAACATAGCTGTGTAATTTTTTCTATTTAGCACTCTGAATTTACCACCATAACGATAAGACAAACTGTTAGTATATAGCAAACCAGGAGAATCCTACAGTTGGCTGGGCGTGGCTTGACACGATACACGTTCGTAATCACTCCGTGAATATATCCGTGACTCTGAATTTACCACCATAACGATAAGACAAACTGCTAGTATATAGCAAACCAGTAGAATCCTACAGTTGGCTGGGCGTGGCTTGACACGATACACATTCGTAATCACTCCATGAATATATCCGTGACTCTGAATTTACCACCATAACGATAAGACAAGCTGCTATTATATATCAAACCAGTAGAATCCTACAGTTGGCTCGACGTGGCTTGACAAAGGTGTCTAAAATAGTGCTGTTTTGGTAATTTCACATTGACTATTTATTTTACCGTAACCAATGTTGAAGAATCCACTAAGTAACAAATCCTGACAACTGAAATCATTGCACAGCGGGCGAAAGCGCGCCTCCAACGTGGTCGAAGACAATGATTTCAGTTGTCAGGATTTGTTACTGAGTGGATTCTTCACCGTTGGTTACGGTAAAATAAATTGTCAATGTGAAATTAGCAAAACCGCTCTATTTTAGACACTTTTGGCTATCGCGTACTATTTCATAAAGTATTGGTGCAATTTAGCTTTGTTTCGGTGCTGAAGATTTTTAGTAAGCAGCATAATTGAGCATATTAAAGGCATTTTTAAAATGGTTATTTATGATGCGCATAGTGTAAAGCCCAGGAGCGCCCACCAAGTTAGTTATGGTTAACTTAACGTCTGAAAGGTTAATGAGCTTAATAGCAAAGTGTCATACACCAGAATCGACGATTAAAATGTATAAACCGACAAGTCGTTTTTGT
Source organism: Trileptium ribeirensis (assembly GCA_030248225.1). Lineage (NCBI taxonomy): Eukaryota > Metazoa > Nematoda > Enoplea > Enoplida > Thoracostomopsidae > Trileptium > Trileptium ribeirensis. The sequence goes on along the minus strand of JASANE010022164.1, from coordinate 28,326 downwards.
GTTAATTTGCATTTTGATATGGCGAAATACCAATTTAGTTTTCATATGGAGTGACCATTCAAATTAACTCAGCCAGTAGCCTTGTTTGATTTCCGGCTTCAGCACAATTTTATGAAGACAAATTTATCATTTTTCAGAGGACCAAGGAACCCCGACGCTGAGAGAGGCTCCATATCTGCATATCAGAACTTAGTGTAACGTAGTAGAGATTGTGTTATGCAGGGGTGAAAGCTTTTAAATTCTGTTTAAGTATATGTGTGATCGGCCATAACTCGGGAGCGACTTACCGATTTTCATGATCTTGATCTGATTCGACCCGGTATAGTCGATTTACCGTGTACATCCCTGAGTTTCTGATTTGAGGTCTGGCTCCGGGGTCAAGTGTCAAAATTTGGGGGTTTTTACCACATTTTAGTACCCTTCCCGGAATCAAGGTTATTTTTATCTTACTTTCGTATTTTTTCTGGTTGGTTTTATTCCACAGTAGCATAATCACTGCCGATGCCCATTTTTTGTTTTTCGATTAAGGCTTCGGTTCTGGAGTTATAGGGTTTGAGGTATGGCACCCTCATAGTTCCTCGACCCAAAATTCTAAAATATGTTCTGACTTCCTGGTTTGGTGAAAAGCTTCACTTAGGGGTTTCCGCGCATGCCAAACTCATTGCCGGTGTTGGCTTTGCTGTGGGACCCATGATTATATGGGTCCGTGAATATGGCGTCCCCATGCTTCGGGGTCAGAGGTCAAAATGAGGTTTTTACCCTATTTTAGTACCCTACACGGAAGCAAGGATATTTTTCTTAACTTTCGAATTTCTTCTTTGGCTGGTTTTATTTCATATTAAATGATAGATGCCGATGGTTCTTTTTTGTTTTTCGATTAAGGCTCCGATTCTGGACTTATGGAGTTTGCGGTATGGTTCCTCGTGGTTTCTCGACCCAAAATTCGGAAATTTGATGTCTTAGGCCGATGAAATGTTTCACTTGGGGGTTTTCAGACATCGAAAACTCATTTCCATTGTTGGTTTTGCTCTGCGACCAATGGTTCCATGGGTACGGGGTATGGCACCCCTATGGTTTGTGGTCAGACGTAAAAATGTGGGGATTTTACGCTATTTTAGTAACCTTCACGGAAGCAAGGTATTTTTTCTTAACTTTCGAATTTTTTTCCGGTTGGTTTCATTTCGTATGCTTTCGAGAGCTGATTGGTTGTGCTCTCAAAAGGTGTAGATGTACCTACGCTTCACTACGCTCTGCAATGTCGATAGAGTTACTAGTATAATGCTCTCGATTCCTTAAAATTGGAATCTTAATGTTAGAATGAAGCAAATTTTAGTTTTGAATGGGTCTAGAATTTATTGACGATACGCCGTAATGGTTTCAGACAAAAGTAATTTTTTTTATTCAGAGCGTAGTGTAACATAGATTATGTGTTGCAGGGGTGAAAGCTTTTAAATGCTTCTTTTTTGTTTTGCGATTAAGGCTCCGATTATGGAGCTATGGGGTTTGAGGTATGGCATCCTCATGGTTCGCCGACTTAAAATCTGAAAATTTGTTCAGACAACCTTTGCGGCTGAAAAGTTTGACTTGGGGTTTTTGAGCATGGGAAACATATTGCCGGTGTTGGTTTTGCTCTGCGACCCATGGAAAGGGGGTATGGCGCTCCCGTGGTTCCTCTACCCAAAATTCGTGATTTTATTGTGACGTCATTGGAGGCTGGTAGCCTGCAGTTGGGGTTTTTGGGCATGTGAAACTCATAGGCGGTGTTAGTTTTGTGGTGTGATATCTACATATGGCATGCTATCCAGAGCTGATTAGCTGTGCACTCAAATAGTATGGGTGTACCTATGCTTCAGTACGCTCTGCAATTTCGATAGAGTTATTAGTTTAAAATTTCTTTACATTTAGTTTTGTTCGGTGTCATTCGGTTCGCGCCCAGATAAATTGAATGTTCTAGGTCAGGCAACCTCTTCAAGAATTACTGGTGAACGGAAGTAATCGAATAATCGGAAGAGCTGTAGTCAAGCACGTCTGGGTAGGAGGTGCAATCTGTTCTGGGTTCGGCAAGGCGCCAGTAGAATTCGATTCTTCTGTACGGCCTTCAGCCTTCATGGCTTATGTAGTATATATTTTTTATTTGGGTTTAACGATAGATGCTTGACAGTGAAAGGGTGTGAAACGCAGCCGGCTGAAAAATTGAGATGAGATGGTACTCGAAAGAGGGAACATTTCTGCAAGATGACGCATTACGAACAAGCTATCCCTATCCGACTTCACAGCAGTTAGAACACTGTTATATTAGATTTTGAATATAGCAACATTATTATCTGCTGCGAAGTCATTCTGGGATACCTTAGTTAGCCCAACCTCGTAGCATGTTATATGAATCACAACCTTTCGCTACCAATCCCAAGTCTGCCGTTTCGAGAACATTATTAATCATAGGCTATTCCTGGCCTACCCGCATTGAAATTGTGTAAATTTAACCTACAATCACTATTTTCTGTATATCATACTACGCCCGACCCAGTCTTATCAGACTCTAAAGTTTCAAAATTATATATTCGTCACATTCTGCCTGGTAGTTGGATTTTGATTTGTTAGTTTTAGTGCACTCTTTCCTGCATGGCGGAGCTGGCAGTTTTCTTTTGCATAACACGTTTTAATCCTCACTCCGGAGTGCTCGATGTACTCGGATTAGAGGTCGTTACGTTTTTCATACGATCATACATGACTTTGCGATATGTTACCAAAAGTGACAAATAATATTCAACATGAGCTCACTTTTGAAAGGGCATGATTGCGTGGCCGTTTTCGCGCTGAACAATGTTTTAATGCATTCCCGGCCACACTTATTTCAACCGAGTTTAGATAAATGTAATTGCTTTACTATTATTTCTTCCATTTTTCTGACTGAACTGCAATTCTGTCTTGGTATCTGCTTCATATATCATTCACTTGGCTTCTTCATTCGATACAAATCTTTTTAAGACGCTGAACCGGACCTCCCTGGTTCGGAACTTGGGGGCGCCGGATTTTGCCAGAGGTATGAACTGGGGGCTCTTAGCTTGTACCTGTGGGTTCCCGGCTTCGAAATGCAAAAATTCGATATTTTTCGGCAAAAACAATGCAATTGGTAATAAATAGCCTCAGCATCGTGCAAAATGTTTCTAGGTATTTTGAAACTTGCTTTTCATCATCCAGTTTTTTGCTGAAATTAATTAAGTTTTTAGCTGTAGAGACAGACCTTTAGAGTGATAATTTTGTTACGTTTTTATATCGATTTGCGCAGCTTTTTCTGATGGAAGTAAAAATATTTGCCAGAGGCCACTTAAAAATGCCATCCCCTAGTTTGGAGAAGCCTATCTGATTTGGACGCGTGCCAGCAAATTGAATAGCTCAGTGGTTAGCTGTAATTTGGGTGAGAGAGGCATACAGACAAGAATGCATTCGTACGTTGTGTATGTATACAAAATAACAGTCGCTGATATTCAGCTGGATTTGTAAATTTTAGTGCTTGCAAACCTGAATAAAACTTCAGTGGTGTGTATATTCATAGTCAAAAAGTGGAATTATTCGCTTACGTGCGTCAGACATCGTAAAACAGCCAGAATATTATTTATTATGTCGTCAAAACGGTCTTGATCGAACAGATGTCGGTGTTGTTCAAATTTCAATGGAAGCCATTCGAAATAATATCGTCATGTTTTTGTAGGATAATTAAATGAATTTGACTTTTTACAGCTTGCATATTTGACATTTATTTATTATTGGTTTTTATTTTGTTAAAAAATGCAAACTATTTGCTGTTCGGTACTATTGTTACTGTCGCTGGGAGTTGCACTGTTATGCGTTGGCCGAGCCTCGCAGCCTGAAACTGTCGACCACGGTGCTCATTCGCCTCACGAAAAGCGAACCAAGGAGAAACAGCATTATTCGAAAGACGGCGAACATAACGAAGAGTACGATCATGAACAAGTATTAGGTAGGTGTATTACATAAAATACAAACTATTTGCTGCTCGGCATTATTGTTGCTGTCGTTGCGTGTTGCACTTCTGTTTGTCGGCAGAGCGTCGCAGCCTGAAACTGTCGATCATGGTGTGCTCATTTGTCGCACGAAAAGCCGACCAAGAGAGACTGCATTATGTGAGAAACGGCAAAAATAACGAAGAGTACAATCTTGAACAATTATTAAGCTGGTATGTTTTTTAAAATATTGGCAGTTTGGGGGGTATTGTAGAAGTTTATACTGGTCTATTTACAGCCTTCAAAAAGGCGGTGTGATTATCCTGGGGGAGATTCCATCGTTATTGTAAGGAAATTTGAAAGTGGTGGAAAATTTTTTCATATACTATATATAAATGTTAGTATTTTCAGGTACTTCTAACAATTGTACTTATAATCAAGCTTTAGGAATACACTGTTTATAATTTGTTGTAATAGTAATTAATCTTTTGAAATAGTACACAGAAAAGAGAAATTTAACGGGATTAATAAGAGGAATTGATTCAGTGTAACATGGGGGTTTCGGTAAGTCTATGGGGTACGAACATGGGCTTTTGTAAAATAGGCATTTCAGCTCCTCATTGGAGACTGCCCACAGGTATATTGTTAGGAAAAAGGCAAACAATATGAGAAAGATTATGAACAAGTATTATATTTGGTATTCTTGGGGCATGGAAACTACTAAATGATTCATTCAGGCAGTCGCAAGGATGCTGAAGAATTTGACAAATTGTCGCCTGAAGAGTCGAAGGAGCGACTACGTATTTTAGCCGGCAAAATGGATAAAAATTCCGACGGTTTCGTTGATGAAACCGAACTGATCGATTGGATCGAAATTTCGCTCAAGTTAGTTGTTATCGGTTTTGGCTAAATATTTTAAACACATTACTTGTGCTAAGTATTTCTTTTACCTGTCTATATGTTATATAAGAGCTCCGTCAGAGATATGGCGATAAAACGGTTCACGGCATCAGTAGGTTGGGACAAATTTTAAAATATTTGCTAGCGTTAAACATGGGTTACAGCTGGCTTACCGACGTGTAGCCGCTTCGTGATAGTTCGTGGCCTATGGCCTTCGGCCAGAGTGGGTATATAGTACATGATTGGCTGATGAGCAAAACGAGCAAACAGACAGGTTTCATTACTATATATACTAGCAAGTCGCAAAGCCAGGGGAACGTGACGAGTGTGGGTACTCTGCGCTTATTGACCATATTGTCGTTCCAAATTCATTTTTAACCCGCGTAAAGTCCCGTGCTAGCAACTATTCACAGGAAATACATCAATGTCGATGCAACGATCATTTTAGTCATCATATCAAAACCGAAGAACTCTTTATTTCTTTTTCCAATGATCAAAAACACTAAACCTTTTGAAATTTATAAATCATAAATGTTAAGAAAAGTTATTTGAAGAGTGATTTTTACGTAGCAGGGCCTCTAGGAATTACATTATTTGATGCATACCACTCAAATACATTTGCTTTTATCGTATTTAGCAACCCTGAAAGCCTATATATACACAGTATTGATTGACCTACATTCATCAATATTGGGAATATCCCGAAATTTGAATATTTTTGGTGCTAGAATTTACCAAATTTAACTCCGGCACCGTCCCGTAAGGTTAATAACACAGCTAATATGGTTTTAAAGCAATAAAACCAATTAGTTTAACAGGTTAAATAACTGTATAATACCACACTTCACCAGCAACAAACAAAAAATCTGCTTGTAAAAATTTTGAAATTTTTATATATTTTGGGATATATAGGTATTTTTTAGATTCGGACTCAGTTAGAAAACGACAGCTCGTGACTAAAAATGCTGAATAGCAAAGTTGTAAGAGATGATGGTGATGTCCGCTTTACGCTAGGAAGCCTATATCTCGAGACATAGGTCGCGAAATATAGATTCCCGGATGGCCGAATTTCAATAAATGTGATCCTTTACCCTTTTGGGGTCCATTGTGACTGATTACTGATACGGCTTTTCTGCCCTGGAATGGGCATGCCGATGCCTCTACTGGCGGTTGATGCATCTGCGCAGGCGCTGAGCACAGCCCAACGCCGACGATGGTTGTTGACCATACGAGCACCGTCGTATGTCGTTTCCCCAGTGAATGAGGCATCGTTCCGCCCGTGCAGGATGGTAGGGCCTCGTGGTGGCGGGAATCACGAGCCCGGGTGCGGCTTCTATTTGATGGGTTGCCCCGTCTTCGCTTGCCAATACACGAAAGTTGACAACCGATCGGCCCATTGTGACCATGAAGACGTGGTCGGCATATTCATCTCTAATGAAAGAGCACACAGACTGAATTTGTGATCAAATTACAAAAATTTGTGGGAAGATCCATCCATGTGGTGATGAGGTATGAGCCCCACAGACGGAAAATTTTTTTTTTACGTTTTTTGCCGCTCGCAAAGTTATAGGTTGAAACTCCGCTCGCTTTTATCGCTCCGTTTCAATAATCATAGATATATGTGCAATACTAGTTGCTAGTTTTGAAACGATAGCTAAAAGTTTCCAAAGTAGCGCCCCATTATTATTTTGACAAAAATTTGAGGGCCAAACTTGTTGGCAGTGGGCATAACCTGTAGTCGTCAGCTTGACATACCTGACTTAAGGCATCAGAGCTGCATTCATCTGCGCTGTAGCCTGCCCCATTATGTTGTTACGCCATTGAACCCGATCAGCAGCAAAGTCCGTAATGATTTGGTTGAAATTGTTGATTGTTCCATAAACGTTTTTGAGATGGTTGAGATCTTGTGCCACAATGCTATCCCATGTACAGTGAGCGGCTTTGCGGTTGCAGCGATAAGCAGGCGGGTTTGGATTGCGCCAGACAGAGTAACAGATACGGTCATAGTTCATCCTCGCAATGTAACGAAGCCATCTCAAACGGTTTTTACGTATGATAGATTAAACTGTAGGTTGTTGGCAGCACCGTTCCCGGATCCTGGTGTTATGAATACGTTGCAGGCTGCTGACATTAAGGATGCATGTTAGAGCACACATCTGGAATACCCCCAAGTTGGCTAGGTCGGCCTTGGTAATTGCCCAAGTTTCAGAGGCGTATAGTAGGACAGAGGTCACGGCGGCGTTATAAACTCGCATGTTGAGTTTGGTTGTTAGATCTGGACGGCAGAATACGTGTGCTCTTAATTGCCCAAAGGTTCGCGACGTCTTTGCAATTCTAGAATCGATATCATCCGTCGCGGCGACGCGCCTGCTGCTAATTGCAGAATCAAGATAGGTGAAGATATCGGTCACTTCTATTGCTTGTCCATAGACCGTGAAATGTGGAGGCCTGTCAAGGTGGAAATACTTTGCGACAGTCTTTGTTGGTTTTATACGGAGGCCGAGCATGCCAGCGTTGGTGGATATATCTTCAAGCAGGCGTTGGCAGGACCCTTCATCTGGTTGCATGATTGCGACATCGTCCTCGTATGCCAGAACTGAGACAATATCCATTGTACTGCATTGCACACCGTCATGAGCTTCAACCGACTTCATCATTATCCAATGCAGCAGTATGTTGCACAGCATGGGGGAGAGTTCGCAACCTTGCCTTACTATGGTTGAAAGTGGGAAGTTACGGGAAAGTCCGCACTGCGAGCGGACGCAGGAAGTCGGCGGACGCGGATGTAAGCGGTCGGCTGACTGTCCGTCTTTCGCCATCGCTTAGAGAAAATTGTGTTACCAAATCTTTCAGAAATGGCTTACTACGATGGTTGCTAGCTGTAACTTATTCAATTTAAAATATTACGTATCTGAAACATTCTTAGCAACCTAGTTATCGAAATTCAGTCTCTATACTGCATTGAAAATTAAAATTATATTTTTACTGGAGCTGTACCTTACTGTGGCCAGCGGTACATCGCAGTCGTTTTCACCAAGTAGTTCTTAAGCATGACTACCCAACCCTAGTACATGGACCACCATACCCAGAGCCCCAAGGCCTCTGGACCACCAACTTATATCCCAGTTACGTTCATGGATCGCTACGTTCAGACCCCAGGTTCATGGATCACTAACATTAATCCAATTTTAGACAACGAAAGCCGCTCATGAAACTGTGGGTGTCTAAACGACTCCTCTATGAACCTGGGGCGTCTGAAATAGTGGCTCATGAATATGGGTGTGGTATAATTATTGGTTCATGAACCTGGTGAGTCAAGAACCGAGGTCGAGATGTGTTGGTTCATGAACATTGGCGGTGCAATCATGGCTATAAACCTGGCTGCGGAGATTAGTGCCGCGTGCCATAGTAAGGGAAATTTGAAAAATGTCAAAAAACTTTAAGTGATTTACCCTAACATATTTTAAAATTTTATTTAATTTACCTTTGTTAAATACGGATCCGCTTAATTTTAGAATTTGGTTATTACACAACTGCATGTTAGTCGCGGTTTTAAGAATTCCTCTGTCTTGGAATTGTTTAATTTGTGACTTGTTAAATATATTGGTTTCTGTGTTTCAATTGATGTTAACTACACAGAAATTACATTCACTCAAATGGCATTCGCTTCGTGTATTGTAAAAAGATATACTTTTTCAGTGATAATAACAGCTCTACCTAGATTGCCTATAGTTTGTTTCTCGGTCAAATCTTTGTTCGATGCTTACAATATTTTCGTTCGAAAGTAGTAAAAAATCCTATTCGAGATTTTTAGCGAGCTTTTTCGTTTAAGTGCTTTGGCAATTTTTTTTGACAACAGTTTGCGGATTAAGTTTTTTAAATTTATGTTGGTTGTTGATTCGCTTCAAATCACTACTTTATACTACAACCAAGTTCTCATATAATTCTCTGGCATGTGTAGCAAATGGGACCAGCGCATCTGCCCCGTCAGATGTGTAGCTAAGCTATTATAGTGGGTTTCATGCATGATTTCACAAACTGATACTAATTTGTCTCGTAAGTCATTGTCTGATTCTCAATGCGCTGGCTATAATATCGCAGCAGACAGTTTCAGTTCCAAGTGTGAATAAATATTGCTCAAAGGCCGTTACGCTGAGCTTCCATTTTCGGAATTAAGGATTAGTTACCTCCTTCAAATGGAAAAACGCTGACAGGCATGCAGTGTAAAGACTTTGAAATTCAAGATTTTGTGGATTATTCAGCAGTTAAAATTTCGGAGAGTTGAACGACTGTTTTTAATAAATTTTTGTCTTTTTAGACGCCTTGACGAAGAAGAGGTCGAAGAAAGATTTGCTGAGATTGACGAAAACGGTGACGGTCAGGTGACCTGGGAGGAATATAAGAAAGACGCGTTCGGAGAGCTAGACGACGGACCATTAGAGCCTGAAGACAAGGTGCGTTATAGTACTTTTTGCGGACAGTAATCCTTCGTTACAGGGCGATTGATTGTACTAGGCGTGATCCAGGATTTGGGTTGCGTTAGGAAACACTCATATATCCAGGTCGCATATTAGCAATGTACAGTGGAGGTGAGAAAGAGTCAGATTTTCAAGATCATTCTTGGTTTTCCTAGTCCATGCCCGGCTTGGTTTTCGGTGTAGACATGGTCGGTGGGGCTTGGCATTAATCCGTCTAGCTTTCGTCGGCTCCGCTTTTCTGACAGCAAGCCAGGTTTTCCTTGGCTCTTATCTGGGATTAATAATGAAAGTGCGATTCTATTATATTAGATAGAATATTGCCAACTACCGTTGGGCCTTTAGTGTACTAAACTGGTGAAAAATGAACCATTTGTTTTTACCAAACCCACAGCTTTATAGAAAAGAAGCACAACTCATTATGCTATTTTACCCCAAAGATACGGTCACCTGCCTTGCACTATTTCTTAGCTGTAGGTATGACGCAGAGGATCCAAATGAATTTCCAACAAGCTTTATTATGTTATACTTGTTGCGGTTAATATAATGTTGTTTATTATGTAACTAGGTTTCCAGATTTATTGTGTTTTATTTGTTCTTATTTTTGTTTTTCAAGAGATAGTAACTCAAGTTGGATTTTCGCGGTAGTTGGGGATTCAGCGACCGAGTTGTTTTAGTATATGGTATATAAGCCAAAAAAGGTACTATATATAGTTAGTTACGGATATGTATAATGGTTGCAATTAAGAGCCGAGCCTAGGCCCCCGTTTTATTCCTTGTGCTCTATTTCAGTTGGTAGAATTATTTTTGTTGTTTAGCTTTTAATAGCCGATGACATTTTTTCTCAATTACACTACTCTCTGGTCGGCTTTTATAGACAGGCGTTAGGCTCGGCTTTTCATATGTCATTGCGGATTTCAATACCGATCTCAATCAAAACATATAAATTTTCACCTCTATTGTAGATTGGTCCATGAGCAATTCACTGTTGTTCTATTTTGCTGCGAAAGTAACACATTACTTGCTAATTGATTAATATATTTTGCTTCACCGGCTGAGCGACTTTATACCCGTTTAGATAAGCTGATTAGCAATGTGTTCGTTCCATTACTGCGGTGGTTTCTTCAAGTTGGTGAGCTGTGCGTGGGGCGTATGGCTAGCTCTAGCTTGAAATTAATTTTTCCAGTTTTGCTTAAGTGTGAGCAAAAACTCGCTGGATATTGCGATTTCAGTGAGCGCATTTTGGCTACGAATCGTTAAGTATATTTGATCTCACATCTAAATATAGTAGCAGTAGTCATGGAAAACTTGAGCAGATTCTTTAGTCCGGACCGACTGATTAAAAAATATATTTTCAGATTACAAACATAAAATATTTTGACCAACATTGTACCACATTTGCAGAGGATTATAACTGGTAGAGGCGGTTTACAGAAATTTTGCCGTAACACGTGCTGAGGAATTACACGGCAACTTTGAATACCAAATTTAGTTTTGGAAAAAATTTGTGAATTTGCAGTTATGATCGGAAAGATATCAACAGTGGGCCGGACTTGGACCGGTCCGGACCAATAAATTTTACGGTCGAGCCGGACCGATAAATTTTACAGTCGATCCGGACCGATGAACTTTACAGTCGTCCCGGACCGGTCCGCTGACATTTGTAAGTAGCCGATTCCGAGACACACTGAACGAAAATTATGTTGCGATCTAAAGTGCTGTTTCATCATTTTTATACATTATTTTAGTTTTTTTTCTAGAAGAACCTGGCGTAGTAAGACTTTTGCGTATATGCGTTCGTGTAAGATTTTTTGTTTTTGGATTACATTTTGTTCTGCGTGTGCAATTAAATTCAAAGTTTTTTATATCAATTTGATTTTTTGAAGTTTCTAAACTCGACAGAGGACGCTCACCATGCGTACTAGCTAGATCTTTTCATATCTGATATTAATAAAAAGTTTGTAACTTGGACGTAGTTGTCGGTGTCGCGTAGTTGGGCCGTAATATTGCCTTTAAAATTCCCAGAATTGACTGTCGTCTTACGATCGAGCAGTACTTTTGACAGCAGTTATTGCGGGCGTTTCTGTATGATTTACACGTGATGTATAAAAAGCATCGCAGTGCTACAACGGTCGTCGATTTAAAACTATTTGTGCACGTTTTGTGCCATATCACGACTAAGAGCGGTATCTCTCAAAAATATTCATCCGTCGTTGCGTTGTGTTTCAGGGTATGTCGGTGGTAGTGTAGCAGTATTAGTTAACATTGAGAATTGTACTGAAAGTAGCATTTTACATATTGAACGCATTTCTCAAATAGTCTGATCCTGGTTTGGCGTATAAGAGTCTAAAGATCACAAAAGTTACGTCGTGATAGACATACTGCCCAACTTCATAAACTTGTAGAGAAGAAATATTTGAACGGCTCGGAAACCTTGTTTGATTGAACGGGGTCGCAGTTGAAACGTCGCGCCACAAATGGCGTTTGCGAACTCAAATTGCAGCATGAAATTGAAAAGGATATACAATTTTGTTACATTACTTAAGAGTCAGAAACTACGAGTGTTTATACATGAATAAGCTCTGACATTGGGAAATCCACGATATACAGTAGAAAATGTTTGTATATCCAAATAAATAGTTCTACAAGTCTGCTTGCAAACACAGACAGGCGTTTACAAAAAATATTAGTTGTTTTCAGTGATAGATTTGCGGTGGACGGTGGATCATTCAGTTCATTTTATTCAAAATGGTAGCATCAGCTGATTTTAGTTAATTGAAAGGTGTATATTGCAAATTGTAGTGTGTATTGGATTTCGATTGTATTACAAGTGTAATCGATTTTGTTTTGATATGAAAATATCGATTAGTGCTTGTCTTTAAAAGCAGGCTATGCACTACGCAATCAAATATGAATAATCAGTGAATTATTTTTAGCACTAATGTATGTTCACCACTTTATTCGGTTAATTAGGCGGAAAACAAGTGCCACCAAAAATGAAAAAAAGCTATTTTCCCAAAACCAGAAATTTATTTTTTATGTCGTGTATTTTCTAAAATGGATTTATTTGAAAGCATCAGCCCCACATTTCAGAGCCTTATGGAAGAAGACGAGCGGTACTTTAAAGCTGCCGATATCGACAAAGATTCAAAACTATCGAAAGACGAATTTGTAGCGTTTCAAAATCCTGAAGGATTTGATCATATGTTCCCATCGCTACTGTCGTCGACTCTTGCCGAAAAAGACAAAAATGGCGACGGCAAATTGAGCGAAGAAGAGTTCCTTGGCGAAGGTGTTTAGTTAAAGTTGTCATGAAATTTTAGCTCCCAGCGCTACTTTTGTCGACTCTTGCCGAAAAAGACAAAAATGGCGATGGCAAATTGAGCGAAGAAGAGTTCCTTGGCGAAGGTGTTTAGTTAAAGTTGTCATGAAATTTTAGCTCCCAGCGCTACTTTTGTCGACTCTTGCCGAAAAAGACAAAAATGGCGACGGCAAATTGAGCGAAGAAGAGTTCCTTGGCGAAGGTGTTTAGTTAAAGTTGTCATGAAATTTTAGCTCCCAGCGCTACTTTTGTCGACTCTTGCCGAAAAAGACAAAAATGGCGACGGCAAATTGAGCGAAGAAGAGTTCCTTGGCGAAGGTGTTTAGTTAAAGTTGTCATGAAATTTAAGAAAAAGGCGCCAATGTTGTGCTCAAACTAAATTATAACATGAACCTACAATGGCTGTAGTATTTTCAGCCTTTCTTTTGCATATCTTGCCCATCACACAACAATGAATATTTGAGTAGGAAAAGTTTTTTCGAATATGCATAGATCACACAGAGTTTGATTTCATAGACACACAGTCATGTTTTGAGTTTCTTGAATATTGGTCGCCTATCCTTGCTCAGGTGAATTGATATGCGTTGTTACCAACAACGATAGTCGCTACTGTTCATGTGGGGAGTCTAGTAGCCAATATTTAGCCTACGTAGAGCGTTTCATAAGAAAACCCGTGGCATCGAATCATAGTTTGTGTCAAGGTGTTTTTTTGGGTATTTTACTGGGTATTTACCCAATGAAATTTGAAAATACCCAACAATAATACCCACTGTTTTGCACCTGGAAAAAATAACACATTTTTACTAGTTTCTTCGTATTTTAGTCACAAACATATCCATATTATGATATTCAATACAAAAACTATTAAATTTGCTGTATACCTCTTGACATAAGAATTGTATTACGTAATAATGAACTAGTAAAGCTCGCTTGCGAGCCAGAATTCGAGTGGTGAGAACAATCACCCGAAGTCTGTTGTAGAAAGCACACACAAACAAAGCCTACACACAGTACGCAGGTGCAGCATTATATAAACCGTGAGTGATGAGTCATGTTACACGCGCCTCTTTTGATAGCCAACGTATGCAGTAGACATAACATCATAAAACGAGTACAAAAACAATCAACTAACAATTTAATACTTCAATAAAACTCTAAATTGATCGTGAAAAGAACGTTAAAGAATTCAAACCGACACTTGAGAAAAATCTCATTTTTCATACCAAGTATGAAGCAGAAGTGGGAAAAATATTTGCCACACAATATTTTTGACGATCGCAATGAGCTTGTTGGCCCAGAAAACCCCTATAAGACACTAAAAGCAACAAAAAACACACATTTACGTGTATTTCCCACGACTTTTCACCAAATTTGAAATTTGGCGCCAACTGTAAGCTTATAGACTACAGATTGGGAAGTAGTTGAAAAACTTGTTAAATATCATTGGAAAGCCCTGGTAAAGTTACATGGAATAGGCCTATTAGTTTGCGGATACCTCGTTTACTTATTGAGGAAAGTCGCAAAACTGGAGGGGTGCCCGAAAAATGGGCCAAAATGACGTCATTTTGCCCCATAAGTTTTCCCACGGCAAAAAATTCAAAAATCGGGCTCCGTCACTACACCTAAATCGACCATTGCGGTTCGAATGAGCTCAAAATCCGCCCAACCGTTATCGAGATCCAGGTGCGACAGACAGACTGTATTCATTGTGTAATTCGGGGATTATTTTATTTGCTTAAGGTGCTGATTCGGACAGCGAATGGGTAAAAACCGAAAAAGACCGCTTTCACGACGAGTACGACAAAGACAAAGACGGCTATTTGAGCTCAGGCGAAATGAAAACGTGGCTCATACCGAATCTACGTGAAACCGCTAGCGAAGAAGCGAATCATCTCATCTCGACTGCCGACAAAAATGGCGATAAACAATTGTCGATAGACGAAATTGTGGACGAATACGATGCGTTTGTGGGCTCCGAAGCGACAAATTACGGCGAGCATTTGTTGAATCACGACGAATTGTGAGCGATTGATTGATTGGTAGTAGGATTAAACAGGCAGCCCCTGGACAGACTAAATGTCATTAAGAAGCATAGTTTTCTTTGTCTAACATGAAAAATGTTTGCTCAATATTAGCAAGACTTTGTTGTCAAAAGTAGAGATATCGATGTTTTTGGCTTTTACCTTTGCTGCATTTTAAATTAAGCCTAAGTAAAATACATCTTCTTCTAAGGGTTAAACATCTTCTTGTAAATTTTTGACCCAAAGAACTCCCGTGTACACTCAAAGCCTTTCCGTGAAATTTAAGACAAGTCTGTTTATTATTTCAAAATTCATGCAAGTATTCTTTGAAATTTTAAAGAATAAATTTTCCAAAATATAACATTTAGTTAAATGTCTTTAAAAGTTCAATGAATGGTTATTCGAAATTTTAAAGGAATATCTGGTTGTGCAAAACCCAAATACTATTCTCTTAAATTACATGGATGTTAGTATTTTGCGTGTAGTTGTCCAACGAACGCGAAAAATCGATATCTTGGGTTTAGGATGACGTCTGCGGCAAAATATATGTGGGTGAACTTCTACAATACGGTATCAATTTGAGATAAGTTCTTTCGGCTTAGGTTGAAATTGATCTTTGCTGCTGTCGGTGGTTTCACCGCTTCGTTATTATTTATATGTCTTTGTATCAATGCAAAATAATAATGTTTTGTCGCATATTTTGGTAATGGTAAAGTTAGAGCAGCAGAAAGTATTTTAATGTTCAGTCGAAAATATAAGTACATATTTAATAATGTTACATTAGTTTGTTAATTGTAAAATCTCGCGTTTTTCTGTTTTTCTAAGGAAATGACTTGGAAAAAGTGTTACTAACATGTCTTATGTCTCATGAACACGCTCATATTTTCAGAAGGTATTTCCCATAAAAACATGCCGGGGGGTTTTCACTCATGACGGCTATACTTTCATATTTTGCGGAGTCAACATATAACGAGCTGTTTTAGTGATAGTTAGATGTAAGAGAAGAGCTCCGAGCATTTTTCGGCGTATATTTAGCAGTAAATTTTTACTATTTCTCGTGACGAAATTGGCAAGAGTGTATTTTACAGCGATACCCAATGGTCCAAAAAAGAGCAGAAAATTACGTCCTTCTGTAAAATACTATAGAGATAAGATATCTCACTTAAAAGCTAACCTAAGAGAGTGTAAAACCTTATATATTTACAAGCACCAAAGCTTGGTTGTGATATTTCTTTTGGCTGGCATCGCTTTTCTTCGTATGGGTTATTTTATTAAGGTTTAACAGCAGTTATGGAAACGGAGCGAACGGAGTTTCCTTAAATAGCGGACACATTGAGAATAAACTTCTTTTTGCTCCGTCTGTTTGTCGCATACTCTACACCAGATTGATGGAGTTTTGCATTTTTTTATTCGATTCGTAATGAAATGTACCGCACGTCCAATTTGCGCTACTCTCGTGATTTCATACCTAATTTTTCTTAAAACCGACACGAAAACGAAACTATTTAATTTTGTCCATTGGGGTCACCTAACATTTTAGGCTACACTTGAGAGACATCCGATCCAAAAATCCTCTCAGCGAGAGTGACAATTTTGCTGTTCTGTATTTTTGTCAGTTTAGCCGTTTTGAGCTAAAGTTTAAAAAATAAATCCAAAAGCGTAAAATTATCAATATTTTTACAAAGCAATTTTTTATTTGGTGGAGGTGAACGATAGATTATAGAATTATGTAACCCATTAACACCCTGGTTTCTTTGTTTTAACCCCTGATTGGGTGAGTTATCAATCCTGCGGAACTGTACCGCAGCAAAATTTGGTTCTAGCCAGAAATGAGTTTTGTTAGTTCGATTTTGGTTCGATAAATTCAAAATTTTGTTCAAAGTTTGTACGAGACGTGTTCGAAAATTTGGAGCGCTTTTTTAAATTTCTTCGAGAGTTGTCGAAGTTTGTTCCTAAGGCTTTTGTTAGGTAGAATTCAAAAACCAGTCACCAAAAAATAGCAAGAAAAAAACAATATTTCCTAAGTATTTATTAGTCAATACTGCTAAAGATTAATTACTGATAATTATTGGGATACCATTATTACTATCAAGTACTGGAGAAGAAATTTTGAAAGAAAAAATAATGTAACTGTAGAAATTTTTGGTTTAAGAGATGTACATGTTTTGAAGCTTTTGGAGAAGGAACTGTATTATTTAGGTAGACTTTGAGAAGGGAATAGGTAATATTAGTGAAGAGTTAAAAGAAATTAGTATTAAGCAAGGAAAGTGCATGTTATAGGGAAATTTGTAAATCCATATTAATAGTTTTGAAAGGTAAATATGATACTTTGGAAACTGGAATTTTAAGGAAGTTTAGGTTGATAAATAAAGAAGCACGCAGTATTAGTAAGTAAAACTAGTAAGCAATAACAAATAGTACTAAAATCAAACAATGCCATTAATAATACAAAACTTTACGTTTCGCAACATCAATACAAAACTTATTTGATACACAATTTCCAGGGACACGGTACCGGCGAGGTGCGCTTTATCCAGCAAGCCCAACATATAAAGTGTACCGCACACAAAATAAAATATATAAAGTATTATACCTCATGCCAGGCCATGACTATAATATATATAACTAATACGATAAGTATAAAATTCAGGAAATGTGACGAATACTGATAAATCTTTGGAAAAGGGTAATAATTCAGGTAGGATTGTAAATTTTAATAGTAGGCAATTTAAGTGAAAACAGCTTAGAATATTTGAATAGGTTTAGGTTTACTAGAGATTGGAATATTGGAAAGATTCAAGTAGTTTATACGGAACTGAAATGAATTTTTTAAAAAGAATTTGATTTAGAGTTTAAACAGAAATAGAAAAGGTCAATTTGGAATAAAAATTTATGGATTTTATAAAGTAAATGTCTTTAAATGATTTCTATATTTATTTTACCTATATAGCATAAGAAAAATATAAGCATAGATTATATAAACCTATATATTATTTAATGACATATCTAGAAAATATCTAGGTATATTGGGTATATAGACATAATATACGTACAATTTATATTAAGCAGCAGCCCGGACTATCATGTTTTCGCCAGGCAAAGTCAGCTGCTACCACAAATATCGTAGGAATAATGCTATTTTGTGCCTGCGCTGACACTGTGTTTGCGAAAACATCATTGAAATTTTCTTGATTTTTCCTTGACGTTTAGATATGCACCATTACTGCGAGAAGTAAGGTTAATATAAGAAAATTCCACTGGTTGCGGCCTCATAATATATGCATAATATGTGAATATTCGGCTTGCTGTTACATTTGTGCATATATAAATATGTGCCATATAAAATTTGTGCCATATAAAGTGTACATTTTATATATTTTACAACATATACTGCAATATTTATCTGAGTTGCAAATTACTTTGAGTTCCTACCAGCCTGTACTGTTTAGTTTAGTTTATTATTCAGTGCTGACACTACATTTACCACAGATATGTGCAGCAGAAACATAGTAAATTATTAACCTTAGAACACTGTGCCAACATGGTCACTAATAATATTCCCGCAAGAAAATTGTCAAGTCATTCTGATTTAGTCAAGTTTTAAAATAAGCTAATGATGAAGTTGAGTCACTAACTCGGGTATAGAGTTGCATGACATAATCATTTTATAGAAAAAGCACTTACAAGTATCTAACTTGTGTCTATGAACAGAAAATTTTAAATGATTATTCTTTGTTCCTACATAAGAGGACAACTAAAAATGTATATTGAAGAGTATATACAGAATTTTTAATCATCCATACTCATAAGGGTGCTGGATTCATCCCAGCGGGGCCGAACCTTTCGCCTCCTCCTCTTGACAGGTCGGATGACACCCTCGCGGCGTCACAGGCAAAGTTCCACCGACTGGTTGACTGCCGGGAGGCCGAAAGCCGAACTCAACCACCTAGGATCCCCACTTTCCCCCTGATTTCGGACCACCTCGCACATGTATGATTTCTAGTGATTTTGTAGGCGACAAGTAAATTAAACTTTTACCTTTTTACTTCAAACGATTATAAATTGAAAACGCATAAACGATGTCTGTAATCTTATTTTGAAAAACCTAGAGGCTGGCAAGTAAAATCATCTGTGTACCTATACGCTTTCAAGCGCTCGGATATCGGTTAATAAATATGAATTTCAAACCTTGGAGGATAATTTAAGAGTTGAACGAATAAAAGCTTTGTTATAACCGTGAGGATATCACCCATATATCGACCAAGAAACGCTGAGTATATACATATAGACATATATACATACAGTAAATATATATAATATATACATATAGTAAATACCGGTATATATAAATATAATAAATGGTAATATAGTAAATATAGTATATATATAATGGTATATAGTACTATAGTAAATACCAGTATATACATATAGTTAACCATAATATGTAATGCTTTTGACGATTATGCCCGAAATATGGTCGAAAAATATATACCAAGTTTTCTACTGTAGAAACAATTGGGCATGCTAAACACCTTGAATATTGTATCACTTTCGCGGCTTATCGTGTCCAACGTGGAGAAAAGAGAATTTTTCAAATAATACACTAGTTAGTATGTTTAGCTGAAGATATTCTATAAATCTTCAAATGTGTCATTTAGGTTGTCAAAAGATGGGGTAATTTTGGATCGTCTGCAAAAATTTTTTAACACCAAAGTTATTTATACAATCGTTGAGACGATTGACATTTATTAAAAATATATGGACACCAAGTAGTCTAACCTGTACAACGTCAGATAATACATCAACTGAAGTACATTTGGCAGTACTAAAACAAAACCTTAATCAAACCCTAATGTATATTTGGCTGCGATTTGCAATAAAAATGAGTCAACATTCAAATGCACACATCTTTGCAATATTTCGTTCTGATAATGTTTTAACCGTCAAACATTTTAAGTGTCCACACCACACGTTCAAAGTCATGAATCAAAATAAAAAACCTTTCAAATTTTGATTATATATATAAATTTCGTTACGATTGTCACACAAAAAATTAAAAAAATAGTACAAAAGATAATTTCGGTCTCATAAATATTTTCTATATTTTTTCAGATCAAAATATTTGTCCCGGTCCACACTGGTTTCGACACAGAAGTGCGTGTTACAATTTGCACTATTTGTCTATTGACAAGCAAGGCAAGGTCGTCGCCAATCAATCGGCTAAAAACTACGATTGCGCAGCATACCGTTGCCGACAGAAGCACCTCAATGCAACGCTTCCAGCATTTGGAACTAAACAACAATTTGTCAAGTTCCGAAGATATCTAAGGTTTCGCTCATATATATATATTTACACAGCACAGGCGTGTCAATACAGTGGGTATGCAAGTTTACTCAGTGCAAGCAGATTTACATGACGACGCTTTTGTAAGGTTGCATCATTTTCACACTACGAACCAATACCGCATACCTCATAACCACACATTTTATGGTTTTCAAAACAAGGGTTATTAGTTTTTATATGTTCTATATATATTTTTAAACACAATGTCAGCAAACGGTTGTATTTTGCTTTCATTTGGTGCTAATACTTTGTGTATTTCATCCAACCAAAGGTAGGAGACATATCGCTTCAGATTTTCAAGATTTCTTTTCAATTGACCATAAAACACGCGTCTAAATTTCTTTCGTTCATTGGTTTTATTTTATGCGATTAGCTTAAAGTGAAAGCTTACTGGCTATTGCTAGAAGCCTGTGACAGTTCACTTTACCTAATGCATTCAAGAAATTACAAGTGTAGTTTTAAAATATACCTGTAGCAACATATATTTTTAATTTCAAATATCATATATTTATTGTATAACTGAATGACTTAACTGGCGAGCAACGGTTATAATTATTTAGTTGATACTTTATTGGCAAAATTTTTTTCAGTGAACGCTTTTTAATTCAACGGCCCAGCATAGCACCTAGTTTTTAATCAAACGCATGTACGACCTGTGTAAGAAGCCGTTTTATAAGTTAAAACTGTATAAATATATGAATAACATTCCTGTTCTTCAATACATTATAATCCCAGTTCGATATAAATCTCGATTGGAATGGAACTGATTGAGGCCATGCAATAAATTTTGTGTGCGAAATGTTAAATTCAGATACTGTATAATAACGCTACACATTGTATACAGCACAGGCAAATATCAACGTCAACCAGTTCACGCCGTATATATACTCACCCATATTGAAATGAAAACCAGGGAAGGTCTAATACAATACTAAAACTGAGCTTTAAAATCACGCCTACTTATTTTGTATTAGAAGGAAAATTTCAGGAACACTACAAAAGACTTCATAAAAAAGTGATGAAATCCTTGGAAACATGCGGCAAAAGTCGAGAATGCTACGAAATTTAGTATTTTATGCGTATGAACGCCGTGAGATAAAATTTGGCCAAATGGCCCTAATGTTACAGTTTAATGCAAAACACGAAAATTCCTTGACAACCTATTGACAACGATGTTAAATCATGGGCGCTTAACGTTAACGGTGCAGATACGTCACCGGAGTCGGATCAGGATTCCCATTCTAAAATAGGCTTTAAACAGAAAAATTAACGTGAAATATAATTTTTATCAGAATGTTCTAACTTTTCGTAAACTGAAGCATGGATGACTTAATTATTACTTATTAATATATAAAGTCTTGTGCTATTTGTAAATGAAGCACAGATTTTTGATTTGTCATAATGGAGTCAGTCAACGGAAATATTTTAACGGCCAAAAATCTGGGCTATATATGACTTTGGACCACCAGTACTGATAGATACTGCAGAGGCATGACACCAGTATAGTTTGTACGTAGCACACAAATGGTCCGTTATATGAATGTGCATATTTTCCTGATGTATTTGTATGGTAGTATGCCATATTCGTCCTTTTCCAATACCCCGTTGCGCGCGTTTCGCTTGTTCTTTGTACCGACCATCTTTATGCTTCGGATGAGGTCGTATTGCTAGCGCAATAAATAGTTCACCTGTTTATTTGGCACTTTTACGAAAAGTATCATAGTGTAAAATAACACATCATATCACCCAGTCAGAAACAAAACGTTTTACACTGTTTGGCAAGTTCGGAGACGGAATTAGACAGGGGAATGTCTGGACTAATCGTGTCGAACTTTGGCATGAGACCGTAGAGAAAAATTCGACACGGAACCCCAGTGTACTGTCAAACACCCAGTCCCAGTAAGGGAGCGCATTATCAAACAAAGCTAAACTGAAAGGCAGCAACTCCTTTTTCTACTACTAAAATGGTACCAGAAAACAAATTATATGTAAAAGTATTACAAAATATTAAGACAAAATATCACAAATATATAGTTCATGGGTTGATGTATTGCAGATAGTCACAAAGTTTGTATCACAGCTTATACTGGGCATATATCATAATCGTATATATTGCTGCTTTGTTTATTTTCTGGCACATATTGCATATATAGCACAGTATATGGCTATCTGGGCAAACAGAGTATCACAGCAAATAAAGTCTACCCGTTATGTGTATGTATGTTTATTTTTTCTTTGAATAAGTCCCGAAGGACTTTTGTACCTTGCTGGACTTATTGCTTATTTTGGCACCGCTGTATAGTAATTTAGTCAGAAAAATTTATTTTAGTGAACAATTCGGTTGTTGGCGTGATGTTGTTGGCTGATCGCATCGTGTTGGCAGCTTAGATGTTGTAATATTATAAACAATGTAGTAGTAGTAGTGCTGTGTTGACGTAATATGTGGCAGCACTACTGCCTGCTGAAGTAGCGATGAGTTCCATCCTGTATAGAAAATTGTTTTTATTTTAGTTAGAACCTGTGTTGTGTATCGGTTATGTATAGTGGTCATAGAATTCTCGGGATTTGGCGTTAAAAACATGAATCATTGTGGCTTTGTCACAAGAGTTTCTTATTGACTAGAAAGGTGTTGCATCAGCAAGGTGAACTCAGTCAGTGTTTTATTTCGAACAGACAGGACGGGTTGCCGACCAGCGGCAGCTCGCACTTTAGTGTATGCATTTTATTATCTTACATTGTGTTTTATTTTTTGGTCGATCCTGCTAAGCACGTAATGGATCTCACTTTCCAGCGGAATGTGTCCTTGAGTTTTTACTTATCCGAGCACTTGCTGCAACATTGCCTTGTGATGATGTTAGTTAGAGTAAGGCGAACCATAGAATTTTCTGTGATAGTGGATGGGTCGACCAAGGGAATCAAAAATCGTTAGAAATTCGGTGCTCGCTCTAAGCAAAAAAATTAGACTGATTGACTGGCTCCCACAGGTTAGGTAAAGTGACTGATCACCCAGCAGGTTTCACTGGTTCACGTAGGTAATGCGGTTATTATATGCCTGACGTTGATTGTTTGTAAATTTTTTATTATTTGTTCCATGCATGAGCGCGGACGTCCGAGAGGCCGGCCACCTATGGTAATCATAGCATATTACACGACGGATCCATGTATATACATGCATTATATATAGTCATGCATTTTGGCCAAACCAAGCCACGTGAGATTTCATGATAAGATTCGGAAATAAAAACATATTATGCATGTATGTGACTTCTGATAGCTCAGCTGTCATGCCATACCATGGTTATAGCATCACACCAAATCATATCAAATATGTATAATATTGCTATAATTTATACGGAACAGAAAAGTTTCATTAACGCAATAAAGAGAATACCATTGAGTGTCTTGGTTTATGAATTACGTTTATATAAAGAATTTTAAACAAACGTTTCAATAAAAGTTCATCAAGATTCGTCAGTATGAATGGTCCTAAAAATCTAGCGCGAATTTCTCATTTTTTTCTCGGAGTTCATGAATTCGCAAGGTATACATAAGCAGGAATGGCAACTTCCTAAAATTAAAATATTTCAAAAGCTTACTAAAAGTTATAATAACCCTGAAATATTCCATTTCTCAACGCTATATCAATTCTAGAGGAAATAAAGTAAACGCTAAGAATGTTTCTTGAAAATATGGAGTACGAAAAATTATTTAGGTCAATCTGTCAATGACTGCCTGAAAATTTAATTCGGTCCTATTTATTTGATTAGAAGAAATTAAACCGTTTGGAAACTTAGTATTGAAAATTGGAATGTTAGTCCTGACCTGTTATTTTATACAAATAGGCCTTGCGAAGTGCCGTTCTAAAAACCATACACGCAGGTTCGCAGAACCTTAGATTTAATTTTTCATCTTTCTCCGAAAATTTATAAGGTCCGTAGATAAAAATATTACCAATTAGGATAGCTGAATTAGCAAAACTGCTCAGTAGAACATTAAACCTCAAATATTTAAGTCTCATCAGAGAAAGATAACACCATAATTGGAATACGAGCTCGGCGTGTCCTCACTGAACATTGTACTTTAAGAACTACATGTTAGGGGCACTAAAGATTTGCTGAGATGAAACTTTCGCGTTTCAAGATGCCTAAACTGGTGCTTTTACATTCTACAACTTTGTACACTGAATGTTATATACTTTGTAATTGTATTGTTGGTATAATCAAGTTGAATTGTTTCATCAATATCACATATGTCCTGTAGTATGTTGGGTACTAGTTAAACAAGATTTGATGTATGTTTTAAAACGAAGAGGCGAATCGGTTTAACACCTAGACGTAACCTGACCAAACTAATGCGCGAGTAAACTGAAGGTGACCCCGCCAACCATCCTATATTGTATTTTTGCATTGAATTTGTTAGGGAACGGTTTTTGGTGAATTGAAATCCAGCGTAAAACTGTTCGCAAACACAGCGCTCGCGATTGAAATCTGACCACTTTGTGTTCATGAAACTCAAGCAAAATTACACAAATTTTTGAGAACGAAAAATTGTCGATTTGATTGTGACGTCACTTTTGCATTAAATTTGTTCGTGAACACTGAATAATCCAAATTTAATGCATTAGGGAACAGAATTTTGCAAAATTGAAATCGCCGAAATTCTGTTCGTACACAAGGACTAATTTCTGGCACTTGGATTTGATTTTGTCAATTTTCAGTTAGCGAGAAACCGAATAAAATTAATCCATTTTTCCGTAACAAGGGTTTGCGATTCGATATCGGTAATGACAAAACAGGATGGTTGGAGGCTTCATCTTTAAGTTTAATCGCGCATAAGAACCAGAATTGAAATAAAAACACATTTACACATACTATTTTTAAAGTGTACTATTCGAGTGTTGATGCTTTCTTGGCTCGCTTACGACTGAGCTGAAACGATCTAAACGTGGTGACTTTGTCCTGAAGTTGAAATATATCCATTCTAAGCTTGTAGTGTTGAACTTTTGTCCTAATAGAAAACGATATCAAGATTTTTGGACTGACCTTAACTAGAAATTTAATAGATTACTGTAGTAGTTGCCAGAGCCTAAAAGGAACAGGAGCTAAGTTAGTAAAATGCCTGTTTAAACTTGATTTTGAATTAAAGGACCTCAATTTTGTTAGAATTCTGAACACCAAACCTCAAAAATGCAATAATGAGACAAGTACTACAACAATTAACCTACTTTAGCACAACAGGTTGGTTGGAAACATTTACTTCTATCCTTGCAAGCCTAAATTTCTAATATATCCTTAAGGGCCAAGTTTACTTTCGGCAAATGAGCTTAGGGGACAATGTATTGGTTAGCGTGCTACTGACAAATGTTCAAAACCTGAATTTATTGAGAAAATCTCTTTATCAAATTTGCCACAGTTGGAAAGCAAGAGAAACACACAAGCATACGTTAAGAAACGTGAGCAAAAAACGTACCCAAAAGTGGGCGAAATTAAAGTTTTCCCAACAACCCAAACTGATCTTCGCTGAGATGTGAGCTTCCAATCCAATATGAGAGAATTCTGTTGAGCTCAAACTCACCCCATGAACGCCCTTGACCAATAGTTCTAACGAAAGGGTCTAACTAATGTTGAGAAAAATTTGATAATTACGAGTTTTACTAACCTGCAGGACATCCTATAGTAATGTAGTCAGTTCAACCTAGTCTCCTACCTTTTTTCGAATCCAAGGCATAAGTTAGGATCACTTTCACCTTAGACATGAGAAGCTGGTCAAGGAATAGCTTTGTGAAAATCAAGTCTCTTTCGATATTCAGTTACACAACTATAGGTCGTTCGTATAAAACGTCCATCATGACCGTCATTACTAAACGTCATCACTGAATTCATTAGAATCATATAATTTAGTTGTGATCAAGTAGCTATAAATTTATGATCCAAGAGATGCCTGAGCACTTTTCCGTTGTTTTATCTCAGAATCCACTCGAAGAGAACTTCCCTAGGAATTTATGATTTGACGTTGGAGTTTAGAATGTCGCGTTTAAAAGGTACACCCGTCGTTAGATAAGAGTTCTCGAATTAGTTCCGATACTTTAAACACTGAAACTTTCAGACGCTGTGCTAATTTGGGCCGAACTAAGTTATAGAATACACGCCGTAATCGCTTATTTTGGATCAATATAAGTCATTTTTATAAACCAGCACCGTATCAGTGACTGTCACATACGAAATTATAAAAGTTATGGGGCAATGCTGCAAGTTCACTAAAGCAAATAGTTACCACATATAACTTTGGTATACGCCCAAAGCTGTGTGCCATAACAAAGAAATAACGTGATTCTGCTTGAGTTGATTAACAGTTGCAGATTGAAATAAATCTGTGCCAAGCAGGTAATGCTAAATCTTTTACAAAGAAAAGCTCTATTCTAACCAAGAAGGCTTGTGTGAAATAGGCATCGAAGTAATATTTGCCAATGATTTCCTAAACATTCAGCGCACACTAGTGCTTTCGATGCCCTTAAAATTTGTTCAACTAAAAATTTGACGCAGGCCCTTTCAAAAAATTCACACAAGAGTGACTAGAACCTCCAATCCCCTCTGCGGCAATTTTTATGTAAGTTTGTGGAATCTAACACGTTGGTGAACGAAACCAAAACTTCCATAACGGATGAGACGCTTTCTAGCACGCAACATATGTGGTAGTCTTCACAAATTTAATAACGCACCTAGTCAAAAACTCTCCGTTTAGACTACGGCCATGGTCATCGTCCATCCAAAACCGGTGCATTCGATCTACAGCCGTCAAGCTATATAGGCACCCCTCTTCCTAAATGCCGTACAAAAGAGGGGACGAAGTGCATCACCGGAAGTTTTTGTCGACATGGAAATCGCTTGTCCCGAAAATGTGAACGAGTGACCAAAATAGATTTCTTTTATCCAAGAAGCGCAATATAAAATTTACCAGCACCGATAAGCCATGCAAACCCGCAGTTACGGCTACCAGCAGAAGTTGTGTTACGAGACTAATGCACACGAAATAAATTCTAGCAACTGACGAAACCAAATTAAGACAAATATCTCACGACAACGTCAAAGATAATTTGAGTAAAACGATGGCCAGACCAAGACCCATTCAAAACTCCCCGTTTCCCCGCATTCAATCGGGAAAGCCACATCTAAGCCCTGGCGCCTTCGCTAGGAGGGAATAGGATACTGGCACGATTGTACGAGCGATGATGCCATACAAAAATTAATTCGAGCAGTAAAGCACTGACATTCAGTGTCTGGTCGTCGTCGGCGAACGAGTTAAATATAACGGTGAAAAGATAAAAATAACCAAAAGGAGTGAACTTTCTTCAAATTTACCAATATTGATAACCACTAATAAAATCAGGCTATTTTGCGGAAAACCAAATTGTATGTTTGCATTCAAAACAATATAACCGCAATAGTTGTGAGTTTTTAAGTCCTGACCCAAAATTACCGAAGAGCCGAGTTTAGAGTCGTGAAAGCACATCATCTCAAGTTGAAAGACTGCTTTGTGATTTGAAAGGTTGAGCTACAAAGTGTGAGCACAATAATCGGGTATACTTCTTAACTACTCAAGCAACATGGTTCATATTCTAGGGCTTATAGCTATGTATATCACATTAAAGTAAATATTTTACACTCAGAATT
This sequence comes from Trileptium ribeirensis, assembly GCA_030248225.1. NCBI lineage: Eukaryota > Metazoa > Nematoda > Enoplea > Enoplida > Thoracostomopsidae > Trileptium > Trileptium ribeirensis. The sequence goes on along the minus strand of JASANE010022164.1, from coordinate 629 downwards.
CACCATCTTGGCGATATAAGACGAGTTACTAGATAGATTGGTGTAAGCTGAAGATATGACAAAAATTTCGGGGTTCAAGTCCAATTTCATTCTTTCGTGGGGCGATTTTATGACATTAAGACAGACTCATGATGTAATAGGTATACCGCTAACAGAAAACATGCATAAGGAGCAATATAGCTGTGCCGAGATACTAACTTTATGAATGCTTGTTAGTATTGGTACGTATATATCTACAAGCAGAATGTCTGAATAAACTAAGGCGTCAATACACAATGGCTGCAGCCTATGACATTGTTTTCCACTTTTATCAGACTGTACTCGTTGGCGTCAATGCAACACACAGTTCTGTTGCAGGGAAATCATATGGTTTTCCAGTTTAACCGCTGAACTCCATACGCTTGTCGAAAGTGGTGCACGCAAAACGTTTTCAATCTGCGCCACCGAGTGAAGGCAGAATCCGTAGCTGTTTTATAAGACTAATGAATAAAATATCAAATTTACCGTGTCCAAATCAGAGACTATCTTGTTTAGCATCATTAATGCATTGGTACAACAATATATATATACTCACAAGATGGTATATATTAATACCTGGTGATCCGGTTACGGTAATATATATCTATATG